>WNNJ02002659.1:0-112060 GCA_012934845.2 Pomphorhynchus laevis
TTAATTGAAAATTGTGAATTAAGAAAGCTGCTATCGAAAGGGTATAAATATAGATTAAATAATAACAACGACAAAAATAAAATTTACAATTCGTTATATAATAACTTAAATGATTACTTTAGTAAGCTGATTAATAGTGAAAGCTCGAATATATCTAAGATAAAAATTTGGAAAGATTATATATTTGATAAAATTAAAAATAAAATGAAAATAACAAACAATTATAAAAGAAAGATAAAATTAATAAAGATATGTATAAAGAACTTACTAAATTAAAGGATAACTATATAATAACAACTATTGATAAAGCTAGTAATACTTTGTCTTCATATGCAAAAAGCTTTATTATGATATACTAATGAAAGAGGTTAATTCTAATGATTTAAATGTAAATCCAACATATGAACGTAGTGAGTTGAGTTTAGAAACAATTATTACAAGTCACTGTTCTATAATGGATAAAAAGGGTATAAAGGTTGAATTAGATAATAAAACTATACCTATATTATATTGGAATCCAAAATTACATTAAACTAATATTGATAAATATTAGTTTATATGTTAATTATTCATGAGTTTTATTATTGTTTTATTGTTTATTGTTTTATTATTGAGTTATTAGCATTATTTAATGAATTTATGAGTATAAGTATAAAGTATGAAGACCCAGTTGCTGATTTAATTGCAATTTTTGAAATAAAACTAATTTCTTCATCACGTTTTTAGTTTACACATTGTATTTCTATAATAGGATTGTACCATCAACACAGTATTTCTGACCTCGGTCAAATGACCGGAACCTAAATGTCCACAGAATAAAACTATTAAAATAAAACTATACCTATATTATATTGGAATCCAAAATTACATAAAAATCCAATAAAACCTAGGTTCATATGTAGTGCGTTTAAATGTACATTAAAACCACTTTCTGTCTATATGAATAAAATACTTAAAGTAATTAAAACACTTTAAAAATCTTGTAAGGTAATCAAAAATTATAAATTATTGTAAATTTAATATTTCAATAATATTTTGTTGATTTATTCTTCTCTGTTACAATAAATATTGTAGGGTAATGCACTTTGAGAAATATGGTAGGGAAATACTGGTATAAAACACTATTTCAGTATTAATTCTACAAAAGAATTTTTAGAACAGACAAAAGGAATAAATTTTCAAAATATAAATACATACGATTTTAGTACGCTTTATACAAATCTAGATTTAGTAGATATTAAAGAAGCGTTAGTAAAATTAATTAATCTTATATTCGGAAAAAGATATACATATATATGTTATAATAATTATAACGCCTATCTAACAAAAATTAAACCATCAAGTAAATAAAAATATATGGATAAAATTGAATTAATAGAATCCTTAAATATTTTGATAAATCAAAATTATTTAAAAGTAGGGACATCTATATTTAGACAAGTAAAATGTGTTCCAATGGGTGGTAATAGTAGCCCAATTATAGCTGACTTGTTTTTAAGCTTTATAGAATATGAATTTGTTCATAACTGTGTAAAAACTAAATCTAAACAATATAAATATATGAAATATATGTTTCGATACATTGATGATATATGTGTATTTAATTCTAATAATTTTTATTCAATTAGTGAGCACATTTATCCAGAAAGCCTTATTCTTAACAAAACCAATATTAATGATAAAGAAGGTGTATATCTA
Organism: Pomphorhynchus laevis; assembly: GCA_012934845.2. Taxonomy (NCBI): domain Eukaryota; kingdom Metazoa; phylum Acanthocephala; class Palaeacanthocephala; order Echinorhynchida; family Pomphorhynchidae; genus Pomphorhynchus; species Pomphorhynchus laevis. Next base: position 1,699 of record WNNJ02002659.1, read on the forward strand.
GATATGAACATTAAATTAACATTAACTAAAACTACTATTAATTTATATCGTAAAGATGACATATTTAAATTTACAAGAAACATATTTTTGCATGAGCATTCATGCATACCATATAATATAAAATATAATACATTAAATAATGAAATTTTAAGAATTGCAACAATATGTAATGATATTGGCTTTCTTCAAAATCATTTAAATAATTTAATAGATACATATTTTAAACTAGGTTACTATAAAAATAACATCAAGCAGAAAATAGTAAAATATATAAATCAACACAATAATATAAAGAATAAATTTAAACTCTTAAGTGGCAAATTTTTATGGATGGATAATAAATAATATACTTTGTATTAGAATAAGATACTAGATAGTTATTTCAGAGGAAATACATCATTAGCATGTATTTGGCCCCGCTGCTATGTTGGGTAGAGGAGTTAGGGGCCGAAACCTGATAGCATAGCAGTTCCTCCTGATGACCTCTAATTCTTATTCTGATACAACGTCTGTTATTTATTAGTCAATTCATAAAAATGACGTTTATTTTAAATTTTATTTTTTTTTTTAACTTGATTTAAATTATAGAAAATCTAAAAACAATTATTAATTTTATTATTTAATTATTAAATTTTGATTTAGCATTATTATGTTTTGTTTATTTTATAATTATATAACAATACGTAGACTCAGTTAGCTGATTTAATTTGTTCTACTGACATGTTATTATTGACCTGTGGACTTTGTTTCCTCGGTAATATGACCTCTGTCAGAAATACTGAAACTATGTATTATTGGTTACGACTTTACTATTATTTTTTCTTATTTTCAAACAAGCATGAATTATTAATTCTTAAAAAGGGAGAAGTTTGCATCCCAAGGTGTTTACACTTTAAAATGTAAACTGCTTCACGTGATCACTTTTAAGAGACCAGGTAATGGCCAATAGCTAGGTCGCGTAGCGCGTGGAGTGAAGGTGGTAGATCTTTATAGATCTTGTTCCAGCCTGCAACCGCCTTAAGCAGGGCAGCCCCCTGTCAGATGCTGCTGGATGGCCCGTTGTAAGTTTAGTCTGAGTCAACTAAACTAGGTGGCGACACCGAAAAAGCAACGTTAAAAATTATGACTTAAAAGTTACATGTACTCAACAATATTGGAAAAATACGTAAGTACTAATGATTTCAATTTTAGATCTTTTAAATGTAACAGAAAAAATTGTATAGTTTGTGATGTTATAAATAATAATTGTATCGTAAGTAATACGACAAACAAATGTTTTTCATTAAATATTAATAATAATTGTAACTGCAATACCGCAGGTGTAGTGTATCTAATACAATGCACATGTGGATTGCAATATATAGGAAAAACATATCAAATGTTAAAAACTAGGTTTAGGCAACACATATATAATATACAGCATAATAGTCAAACTATATTTCATAAACATATGAGATTAATAGGACATGATATTAAAAACTGTAAATTATTTATTTTAGAACATATTATCGAAGAAAACATTTCAATATTAAATCAAAAACTATTAGAAAAAGAAGATTTTTGGATTAAAACGCTTAATTCCATGTACCCATTAGGATTGAATGACGTGGTACAAGGAATTGGCAGAAGTAGTATAATACATAATAAACAATTATATTATAATAATCCGGTTAAACGCAAACCAAGAAGTCATGGTGATAAAAGGAATAGGAAAAATAGAGTTAAAAATATTAAAAAAGATATGTATATAAATGAACAATTAGAAATATTAAAACAACTTTTAAGTGATAATAAGCTAAAAGATCTTTATGTAAATATAAGAAGTTTTTCTAAAGATATCATATGTTCAATAAATCAAAAATTAATTAACGACTATGATAGGCTAAGTTGTATAATAGACAGTTATTGTAATACAAAATACTATAATCATACAAAAAATGTTAATAGTAACAATAGAAAATATACATTAACCATAAACTTCATTAATAAATGTATAGATAACATAAATATAGCCGGAATTTTAAATAATTCTAAAAGTAAAGAAATAATAGGGTCAGATTTAAGTAAATATATTCCTAAAATAAGGTATAAACTCCTACCACCATTAGGACGAAAAATTTGTAATTATAATAAAGAATTAAAATCAATATGTAACGATAATATTAGAAACATAATGGAAACAGAATGCAATTGTAAAAGTCTTAGTTTTGATAAAATAAATGAACATATATGTACCCATAATCTAGAATTAATTGAAAATTGTGAATTAAGAAAGCTGATATCGAAAGGGTATAAATATAGATTAAATAACAACAACGACAAAAATAAAATTTACAGTTCGTTATATAATAACTTAAATGATTACTTTGGTAAGCTGATTAATAGTGAAAGTTCGAATATATCTAAGATAAAAATTTGGAAAGATTATATATTTGATAAAATTAAAAATAAAATGAAAATAACAAACAATTATAAAAGGAAAGATAAAGTTAATAAAGATATGTATAAAGAACTTACTAAATAAAAGGATAACTATATAATAACAACTATTGATAAAGCTAGTAATAACTTTGTCTTCATATGCAAAAAGCTTTATTATGATATACTAATGAAAGAGGTTAATTCTAATGATTTAAATGTTAAATCCAACATATGAACGTAGTGAGTTGAGTTTAGAAACAATTATTACAAGTCACTGTTCTATAATGGATAAAAAGGGTATAAAGGTTGAATCAAATAATAAAACTATACCTATATTATATTGGAATCCAAAATTACACAAAAATCCAATAAAACCTAGGTTAATATGTAGTGCGTTTAAATGTACATTAAAACCACTTTATGTCTATATGAATAAAATACTTAAAGTAATTAAAACACACTTCAAAAAATGTTGTATGGTAATCGAAATTAATACTGGTATAAAACACTATTTCAGTATTAATTCTACAAAAGAATTTTTAGACCAGACAAAAGGAATAAATTTTCAAAAGCATTCATGCATACCATATAATATAAAATATAATACATTAAATAATGAAATTTTAAGAATTGCAACAATATGTAATGATATTGGCTTTCTTAAAAATCATTTAAATAATTTAATAGATACATATTTTAAACTAGGTTACTATAAAAATAACATCAAGCAGAAAATAGTAAAATATATAAATCAACACAATAATATAAAGAATAAATTTAAACTCTTAAGTGGCAAATTTTTATGGATGGATAATAAATAATATACTTTGCATTAGAATAAGATACTAGATAGTTATTTCAGAGGAAATACATCATTAGCATGTATTTGGCCCCGCTGCTATGTTGGGTAGAGGAGTTAGGGGCCGAAACCTGATAGCATAGCAGTTCCTCCTGATGACCTCTAATTCTTATTCTGATACAACGTCTGTTATTTATTAGTCAATTCATAAAAATGACGTTTATTTTAAATTTTATTTTTTATTTTTTTTTATTTTTTAACTTTATTAAAATTATAGCAAGTCTAAAAACAATTATTAATTTTATTTTTTAATTATTAAATTTTGATTTAGCATTATTATGTTTTGTTTATTTTATAATTATATAACAATACGTAGACTCAGTTAGCTGATTTAATTACTTCCATGTTTCTTCGTGCCCTTGTTGCATATGTATCTGTTTCCCGTTTTTTAAATCCATTATTATTTCCTTGTTGAACTCTTTGTATGTATTATTGTAATGCTGGACATTTTTGCGCGTATGCTTTGTGGTGTCCACTGCAATTTGCACGTTTAAACTTGTTTCTATCATGACATTGTGCGGACTCATGTTGCCCTGCACAATGTACACATTTTTCAGTCTCGTTGCACATACTGGAAAAGTGCCCCATTTTTGGCATTTGTAACATTGCGGAAATCTCCGTAAGGCCTGTTCTTTGTCAAAAATTAACAATTTAATCTGTTGTCTCCCCGGCTCAGGACGACTTCCTTGAAGGTAAACCATGTTCTCTAATTCTCCATTAATAATACATTCTTTATAATCATTCCCTATGTCCTTGCACATCCTTACCATATGACATGTAGCTCCTTCACAGAATTCACCTATCTCTTCTTTTCCTACATAATCGTGGATCATTTTCAATAGACCCGTAATCTTTGGTGACATATCTTGCACTTCAATTTTATTTTCCCTCAACATTCTTATATATTTCTTATTCCACTCTAAATATGTGAATGATAAAATCGTATGAACAATGCGATCTTTTATATATCTAAATACTATTTGCTTCTTTGTAAGCTTTCTTTGCCTATGAATGTAACTTTTCCAAACATCATGTTCTTCGCTGTACTCAAATTTTAATTTTATAATATATTTTTCTTTCTCAATTGGGTATAATAATTTAACTTGTTGATTAATTAGATTATCACACTTACTTGGTATCAGCCCAGTTGCTTGGGTTCCGAGACACTGCTGCTGAATTGCTTGTGTTTCAATACCTTGCTGCTGAAAAATCTTGCAACAATAAGATTGTCCCTCCATCTGGGAAATTCTCGTGACTTTTGTCTTCAAATCTACCTCTTGTTTCAAAGTTCTTTTCACTTTTTTAACTTTGTTGACTGCTAATTGTCAAATCTGTGTGAAATGCAAATAGCGTCCGTTTGGAAGCAAGCGACTTGCTACTGGTATTTCAACAAACGTGAGCTTTGGCTACAATATTGTAAGCATTAATTATCAAGAAAGTTTATATTAGTGATGTGCTTCGTGGTTTTCACTACAATTTATACATTTTTGGCAGGTCTTATTCCTACGTGTACTGGAACCTTGCGAATCACCGCAATGGATACATTTATATTTTTTACATAATCGAGAATAGTACCCCACTGTTTACAACTATGAATTATAAATATTGTCTTCCATCTCAATTACTTTAATTTCAGGACCTAACATGCTTACACACCCGTTGATTGCCATAAATACCTTTCTTCCTCCACTTTTGAGTGTACAGTGATAAATTTATTATCGGATAAACCTAACCTTTAAAAAAACACAATCCAATTTAAGCAAACATCTAAGAGATTTCATCCTCCCCAGCAAAAGAGGAAATATATTTTAGGATAACAATTTTACGAGTTGAAATATATTTAATCAACAAGTTAACATTATCCAAATGAATTATTTAAATATATTAGAAAAAGTTAAAATGAAAATGAAAGTAACAAACAATTATAAAATTAAAGATCAAATTAATGAAGATATGTCTATTTATTTTTTGGTAAAATTACCATTTTGCCACATCCAATGCTTAGATACTTGACAGTGAGCAATTTACTAGATGCTTGGCAATTTTGATTTTATTCTTTAAGCTAAGAAGTTATATTGCAGCCGGAGGACATGGCATTCCATTGCTTGAGGCTACTGAATTACGAGGAAATGCGTCTAATATGTCATTGTAAGAGATATCTATGCCTACCGATGTGCTTATACTATCTAAAATCAAACATTTGTGTATCATCTTTTCGTCCTTTAAAGTGTCAGTGTAATATGTTAATTTAGTTATAATAGCTTCTTGGACTACGTCAAAAGATGTTGATGAGATTCGACGGGATGATGCCGTTTTCCAAGTTCTGAATTTTCGAACATTATATCTGGAAAATCATCCATTATATCACATAATATCATCTATTTATATAGATGATATAATCTTATATCATCTATTTATATAATAGATGATCATCCATTATATCTAGATGATCATCTATTTTTATAAGTGTATTGTATTATTTCCTACTATTTATATTTTACGAATACTGCTTTTAAAAAAATCTTTATAACGAACCTCTCTAATTTCAGTTTTTTTTAATTTATTTTAAAAAGTAGAAAACATTCCAAAAATACACAAATAAATTTTTAAGAGGGTTACTACATTAATGTCATATCCAGGTTCTCAGGAGTTTTATGTTTCGCACGGAATCTTCTGTGGCTGTTTGACTCTGTGTCTTCTTTTCGTTTTCTTCAAATTTTAATCTCGAATTCTTACAGGTATCGTTTAGATACGATGTAAAAAATAATAATTTGTAGAAATCAAAATACACTGCAATTAATAATGATGACATATTTGATTAAGTTAAAAAATCTAATGTTTTCTAAGTATTTAAAAACTTTTATAATTTTTGTCGTTTCTTCAAATTTTAATCTCGAATTCTTCCAGGTATAACTTACTTTATGTTAATATCTCTCAAATTTTTTATGTCACAATTATATTATAAGTAAGCCTTTATTAAAGTAAAACCAGTAAAATAAAGTTGTAATGTTGTGAAATTTTTAACTTCCGGGTCAAAAACGATATAATATCATTAGATCGGTTAAATCTGATTATCTTGAATGTTTTCACAATTTTATATTTGTTAATAAAGTTTCGTTTAATGCTTTTATTAAAATATTCTTTTGATATCATGCATTGCCAGTTTATTTTAAGGACATACTTCTCTAATCTAAGAGGAGTTAATAAAGATGGATCCATCCTAGGAAAAAATAAATTCCTAGTATGTACAAAAATCAAAGAACCGAATACACAAAGCAGTTACTAATCCCAATTTGACAAAATTGTTACCAAACTGACTCAAGTATGCTGTCACTTCTGATTGTACTGCGACCAGCGATTCCGCAGCAACTGGTGTGAACGAGTATTGCTACACTTTTATTCCTATTATCAAGTAGTTACCCTGAAAGTCCTCGTAGTTCCACAGAGAACTCTGTTATTCCACATTCACTATCATAAACGAGTAACACTGATATTTTCTTCTAAATTATAAAATCGTCATCGTTTGTCCTCTCGGATTATTAAGCAAATCATCATCGGACACTTTATGCTTGGAAACGTGCTGTATGTTATTTTATCTTTCAAACTTTTTGTAGGTACTAATTTTTCATAGTGATTTAAATATCACAGAAGTCAACAATATTAGTTATGTATTTAATATTATGATTTTTGCTTAATTAAGGAATGTAATGGCCAAATTTAATTATAAAAATATTTATTTATATAGATATTATTATCTAGATATTCAACTAATATAATAATAATTATATTAATAACTACAATAATAATTCTAGTTTAATTTCTTACTATTTATATTTTACGAATACTGCTGTTAAAAAAATCTTTTAAGTACCTCTGTGTAATTCCAGTTTTTTTAAATTTTTTTGAAAAAGTAGAAAACATTCCAAAAATACACAAATGAATTGCATTAATACATTAATGTCATATCCAAGTTCTCACGAGTTTTATTTTTTGCACAGTATCTTCTGTGGCTGTTTCACTATGGGTCATATTTTCGTTTTTTTTAATTTTAATCTCGAATTCTTCCAGGTATAGTTTCGATACATAATATAAAAAGATAACAATTTGTATAAACCAAAATAATAAATAATGATGACATATTTTATGAAGCTAAAAAAAGTTAAATTTTCTCTAAATATTTGAATTTATTTTTTTAATTTCATAAACTACTTATAATTTTTTTATAATAAATTTTGATATATTTTGTTAACATGTTTTTGTTCATGCTACTATTAGTGATTTTTTTGTTTTAAACATTTTTATTACACAGTCAAAAGAGGTGCAATGTTGTTCTGGTGGCCTATTCCTTAAATAGAAGTATAAACCCGAAAAAATAAACGTACTTAAAACAATGTATAATCTTCTTGATGATATATTATGTTTCAAGGCTCGGTGAAAAACTAATAGAAATTTTAATGATGTTTTATGTGTTCATATCCGACTTATTCGATAATGATGGAGTAAAAGTCGAGCCTAAATTTTTACTTTCCTGCAATATTTTCTGTGAGTTGTTACATCAAATCTATTAAATTCACTTTTGCGTTTGAATTTTCCTGTGATGTATTTAAATTTAGTTGCAATGTTGTTCTGGTGGCCTATTCCTTAAATAGAAGTATAAACTTTAGAGGTCAATGCATGATCTACTTAATGAAATATTAAGTTTCAAGGCTTCAGAGGACATTACATTCCATTGCTTGAGACTTTTGAATTACGAGGAAATGCGTCAAATATGTCATTGTAAGAGATATCGATGCCTACCGATGTGCTAATACAATCTAAAATCAGACATTTGTTTAGCATATTTTCGTCATTTAAAGTGTCAGCGTTATTTGTTAATTTAGTTCTAATAGCTTCTTGGACTACGTCAAAAGATGTTGATGAGATTCGACAGGATGATGCCGTTTTCCAAGTTCTGAATTTTCGATGATGTACTGTATTCCACCAGCTTTTAGAAAATGGTTTATTACATTTAATCTTCTTTGTTTCATTCGTTAGGATTAACTTAAATAGAAGAATGTCTATATACGTTTAAATCCAACGCGCCTCCTTAAGATTTCCACAAAAATTTAATAAATGTTGTTTCATTTTTAATTTTTTTTATTTTGATGTTTGAATAATTGCGATTTGTCGATCTTTGTTTGTGTCGGATGCAATTAATACGCACTTATTTATGCTTTCTGGAATATTATTCTCTAAGAGACTTGAACTGTCGTTAGAATTATTATAATGGATGATATTGTTTTTTTTAAGGAACAGAAGAAATCCCTCATTTATGATGGTATACAAATTATTATTGAGTTCAGATAAAATTTCAGAATCAGGATAAAGAGCAAATGGGTTAAAATTCATATTAAAAAATTATTCATTACAGAGAAAACTTGAGAATATTTAAACTTTAAATCATTACTATCCAGATCGAAACCTAGAAGATTTTTAACTTCAAGATAATGTAACTGAACAAACGAGGTATACAAATACAATGTGACTGACTGATTAAAAATATTAATGCCTATGTTATTAGTGGAATTGTTTAAACAGATAAAATTTATATAAGCGATATTTCTGAAGGGGGATGGATTATCATAAGTCAGAATAGTTGCAAGGATAGACCTGAAAGCAGATACATCAACATCGAGACTAGATTGTAGATAAGCAGATTTGGAACGCTTGAACTTAGATATAATATTACAGCGATTGCTCGAAGGAAAACTATTACGTAAAGGTGGAGGATGGACAGAGCTGCTAAGAGTAGAGGCAGAAGAGTAGGTAGAAATGCGAATGACAGGGGTGCTCAATGGAGAATTAAGATAGGTTGGACCATTTATAATAGAAGAGGAGAGTTGTATCGGTTGACCGGATATGCTACTAAAGATTATTTTGACTGAAGGATGTAAATTATTATGAAGTGATAGGGGATAGGTGAAGTAAGACGCACGTCACGATAAGAAAGAATTATGATAGGTATTTAGTTGGGTGAGGAATATGAAAGAGAAAGTTTGATATAAAGATCTTTCACTTTAGCATTGTTAGGATGATGAAGATGAATAGAAGTTTGATCCGTATTTGAACGAGGAGTTCGTGTGAGAGTAGGTACAAGAGTGTGATTATATGATACGAAGTCAGGTGTTGATGCGAGGGAAACGTCAAAAACTGTATCGTTCTGAGTAGTCGTGTGTTTGACAAAGGCGGATAAGCAGGATATTTGTAGAATTTGTATGTAAACGGTTTACGTTGATGCACCGAGCGGTCGAATATTTACTCGAACAAGCGTCCATACGTCACAGTCTTTAAAATCGCATGTAACTTCCAAACTGGTTTAACCATATAAATATTCACAGGGAAGATACGTAATCTGGAACAAAGAGGATATGATATCCAGATTTCCCAGGCATGATTTTTTATCTAGAGATTAATCTCGATTGTAATCAGTTAAAATCTGAAAGATTTACTCTTCCCTGAGCGTGGCGAGCGGAGCTGACAAAAACAATCTGGAACCGACAGGAATAATCTGGAACTGACAGGAATAATCTAGAACTGACAGGAATAATCTGGAACTGACAGGAATAATCAGGAACTGATAGCAATAATCTGAAAATGAAAGATAGCGAAAAATCGCTTGAAACTGTGGTCCAGGAGCAAAAGCTGGCTACGATTGATTTTTAATCAATATTTGCTGCTAAACAACTGGACTTCGATCATCAGCTCCATCAGTCTAATGTTTCACTCCGAGACGTTCCTAACCACCCAGCAGTCATCGTCAGTCGGATGAAGTGGTTAGGGTACGTTTCGACTGCGTTTGTGATAACTATAAAGACACCAGCAATTCATCACGATGCTATATGAAGCTCAGATGCAGAAGCGTTTTTTGGCTTGTTGCGTGTGTGGACCTTCTAGTTATTCTTTATATAAGGCACAAATGCGTATCCGTTGATTACGAGGGCACTGAATTTCTCACAGGATTCCAAAAGGAATGCGTCATTTTATAAATTGTTATTGCGAAAAATCGCTTGAAATTGTGGTCCAGGAGCCAAAGCTGGCTACGATTGATTTTTAATCCATATTGGCTGCTAAATAACTATACTTCGATCATCAGCACCACCAGTCTAATGTTTCACTCCGAGACGTTCTTAACCACCCAGCAGTCATCGTCAGTCGGATGAAGTGGTTAGGGTACGTTTCGACTGCTTTTGTGATAACTATAAAGACACCAGCAATTCCTCACGATGCTATACGAAGCTCAGATGCAGAAGCGTTTTTACTGGCTTGTTGCGTGTGTGGACCTTCTAGTTATTCTTTATATAAGGCACAAATGCGTATCCGTTGATTACGAGGGCACTGAATTTCTCACAGGATTCCAAAAGGAATGCGTCATTTTATAAATTGTTATTGCGAAAAATCGCTTGAAATTGTGGTCCAGGAGCCAAAGCTGGCTACGATTGATTTTTAATCCATATTGGCTGCTAAATAACTGGACTTCGATCATCAGCTCCATCCAGTCTAATGTTTCACTCCGAGACGTTCTTAACCACCCAGCAGTCATCGTCAGTCGGATGAAGTGGTTAGGGTACGTTTCGACTGCTATATATATCTTTATTTTCTTTCAAATCAAAATATCTATAAATGAAATAGCTACTCTGAAAGTCTTTTTTTATTTTAGTGACCATTTTAAACAAACATATAGTAAGATAGCTGCGTTTTTAGAGTTAATTTTTAATTTTTAATCGTTAGATTTGACGCAATTTAATTATTCAAACCATCCCAAATATCGATATTGGCATCGAAACTCTTATCGATCATTAGCAGAAATTAGTTACATTGGATTTAACTTGAATTTATTTACATCATTTACAATTAACAGTCGTTTGCGCAAGTTCATTAACATCAAGACTACGATGATTGCCATATTCAAAATTTTAATTTGCATTTTTTTCTCAAAAATTTGTTCTATTAGCAAAATAGTAGTTTTATATTTTGATAATAAGTTAATATAGCATCGACTTTATATGCAAAGTCAATTATTTTTTACATAATTTTTTACGCTGTAAAACATGTAAGCCAGACGCAAAAGAATGACGAATGCCGTTTCGTCATTACAATGACTCATCGGTGCCAGATCCCTCCTACTACTGAATGCAGATGAGGACTGGCATAGTCCTCCTCTGCATCCAGTATTGGGAGGGATCTGGCACTGATGAGTCATTGTGATGACGAAACGGCATTCGTCATTCTTTTGCGTCTGGCTTACATGTTTTACAATAAATTCAGGCGGAATGGTCTCACTCTCCTTAAATTTCTTACGTTGCTTTTTCACCTAGTTTAGTTGACTCAGAATAAACTTACAACGAATTATTCAGCAGTACAAAATGTGTTTAATTTATTTAAACAATAAATTTGAATAAAAAATTTATTATCACAATAAATTTGAATAACAGGTAAAACTGTGGATTTAATACCTTTGAGAAAGTAGTATTGAGAAGTGTTTAATAATAATACAAATTTATTTAATGTAACAAATGCGTACAAGCTGTACGCTTACAAGTCCACAAACAAAAATGAAAAAGTCAAGCAGATAAATTGTTTCAATGGGATCGGATTTGTCGTTTGAAGCACGGCAAGGAAGTTGATTGGCGTATATGAATGGGCAGATGGTTCCACGATAGAGGAGCAGCCACAATGAAGGAGCGGAGTACAAAGGAGGTAGAGTAGTTTGGGACATGTAAAAGAAGGGAATTACAGGAACGCAAGGAACAGTAAACAGGACGAGAATTATCAAGAAAAGGAAGATTAAGAAATGAAGGGGTATGAAAAGTTACAAGGCGGAAAGCAACGATAAGAAGATGAATTTGAACATGACAATAAATTGTAAGCAAATCGAGAGAAGCAAGATGGTAGGATGTATGATCAAAACGACGAAGACGGAGGAGAATTCGGACGGATGCGTTGACGATGCGTTGTATGGGAAGAAAAGTGGATTTAGGTGAGTTAGAAAATAGACTAAGACAATAATCGGGTCTAGAAAAAAGGAGAGAAGATATTAGAGTCATACAAGAAGGGAAATCGATCAATCTACGAACTTGACGGAGGTTGCGGAGTATCAAGGTAGATGAGCGTACTTTATCTCTAACGAAAGGTTTAAGTGAAAGTCGGTTGTCAAAATGGAAGCCTAGGAAAACGAGATTATCAACGATAGGAATAATTGTAGAATTTAATGATACGGAGGGAGGTTCGAAGCCGAGGAGTTGAGGTAGGTTCCACATAATTTTGGATTTATCAGGATTCAGAGAAAGCCGAAGGGAAGAAAGATGATGGGAAATTGAGACAAGACAATCGGAAGCAGAAACACTAAGATCGTGAATACGATAAACAGGTGCATGAGCCTAGATGAGAATGTCATCAGCATATTGCATAACATGGAAGTTAAATTTATGAGAAATCGAAGACTAATCACCAAGAAGAAGAGAGAAAAGCATAGGGCCTAATACGGAGCCTTGTGAAACACCGGACGGAATAGACGAAGGATGGGAGAGAGATGAGTTAGAATAGACGCGAAATGTACGGGTTGTACATTTTTCATCCTAGTAAGTTTATTTGAATGTTTTTTAAACACTGGTTGATTGACTAGTCAGCGATGATATGAAAATCAACTTCTTTAAAAAGTGGTACAACAGTTTAAAAAAAGGATTTATTTTAACGTGGCAAATGCGTGCAAGAACACGCTTACATGACAACGACAAAACAAAACTGTGAATCAGGTGTCGAGAAGGTGTGAACGGAGGAGGTGTTTGAATGTGATAAAGGAGGGAGCGCGGCGGACGTCGAGAGGGAGTTGATTCCAGGCGAGTGAGGCGGCGACGAGGAAGGATCGGAGACCGTAGTTGTTGGAGTAATTAGGAACGTGGAGTAAGAGGGTATGACAGGAACGAAGCGATAGCGAGGTGGGGCGAGTATCGTCTAAGAAAGGAAGGTTGATGAACGATGGGGAGCCGACAGCGATGAGACGAAAAGTAACGAGAAGAAGGCGGAGTTTGATGCGGATGTGGATGGTGGGCCAGGAGAGTTGGGCAAAATATGTGGATGTGTGGTCGAAGCGACGGAGACGAAAGAGCACTCGAACGGCGGTGTTGATTATGCGTTGTAGGGGTAGGATGATGGATTTTGGAGAATTGGCGAAAAGGCTAAGGCAGTAATCGATTTTAGGGAAAAGAAGCGATGAAAGAAGAGACATACAAGAACGGAAGTCGATAAGGGAGCGGATACGGCGGATGTCACAGAGAATTAAGTTAGACGAGCGAACCTTGTCACGAACGAAGATTTTAAGGGAAAGGTGATCATCGAAATGGAAGCCTAAGAAAGTGAGATTGTGGACTATGGGGATGATCGATGAGGCAAAATATACAGTGGGAGGAGATATGTTTGGTTTACGGGAGAGGATCCACATTATTTTAGACTTGTCGGCGTGTAGAACGAGATGGAGATTGGAAAGACGTTTGTAGATAGAAGAAAGACAGTTGGAGGCAGAAATGCCGATATCGTGTATGCGATGTGCGGGTGCATGATCATAGATGAGAATGTCATCGGCGTATTGCATGACGTTAAAGGAGTAAGGTTTGATAAACGGAGAGAGATCGCCAAGCAGAAGAGAGAAAAGCAGGGGACCTAGGACTGAACCTTGTGGGACCCCGCAAAAAATAGGGATGGGAGGGGAGGATGATGAATTAGAACAGACGCGAAAGGAACGGTCGGATAGATATGAGGCGAACCAAGCTACGGAGGAGGAAGAAAAGCCGTAATCATAACGAAGGCGAGAAAGGAGGACGGAGTGGTCGACAATGTCGAATGCGGAGGAGAGGTCGAGGGAGATGAGAACACTATATAGAGCCTTGTCTCGAGAAATGAGTAAGTCGTTGTACACTTTTATGCATGCGATTTCTGTCGAGTGATTAGAGCGGAAAGCGGATTGGAAAGGAGGGTACAGATTGGATGAGGAGAGATAAGCGTTGATTTGTATTAAGATGAGGCGTTCTAAGAGCTTTGAAAGAGTAGGGAGTAGTGAAATGGGGCGATAGCTAGAAGGAAGGGAGGGGTCGAGCGATTGTTTCTTAAGGAGGGGACGAACGATTGCGGATTTCCAGTGTGAAGGGAAGATACGACTGCGGATGGACGAGTTAAACAAGGTTGTGAGAAATGGGGATATCGATGAGCATATAGATTTTAATATGTGGGTAGGCAGGGGATCGGCAGGTGAGGTTTTGTTGGGCAAGGACATGAGGACAGATGATACTTCTGTAAATGAGACAGGGAGAAGATGAAAGAGTTCCGGAAGGATGAGAGTAGACTGGGCAGAGTGGGATAGGATGGAGACCGGGGTGTAAGAGAGCAGCGTAGATACTTTAGTCTGGAGAAATGACGAATAATCATTAGCATTGATGTTGCAAGGCGTAGAGGAACGAGCCAGGATTGAGTTAAAAGTATGCCAGAGAGTCTTAGAGTTGAATGAAGTGATGATTTTATGCTGCCAGAAGGAGTTGCATTTGGTACGTAGTAGGTGGAGATGAGACCGGCGAAGAGCAAGATAGGAATCACGGAAAGACGGAGTGATCGAGCGGAAATCGCGTCTGAGAGAGCGGTGATAGACTCGAAAAGCATGGCGGAGTCGACGCTTTGAGAGTAGGCATTGGATGTCAAACCATGGGGCACGGTGCAAGCGACGGTGCGGGTGAGACTTGAAGGACAAGAGAAGATCGAGAGTGCATGTGAGTTCATAGTCGAAAAGAAAGGCGAGATCGTGAGGAGATGAATATCTTATTGTGGGTAATGATATTGACGATTTGAGTAAGGCAGAGCGGAGAAGGGAGAGGTCAAGATTTCTCCAAGGGCCACGTAGAATTGTAGGTGTGTGAGGAGGGGTGTGATTGCAAGTGAGATCAAGGGTGATAAGAAAGTGATCGGATAGACCAGGATCAGAGATGGACAGTGATGTGTAGGCAGCAAAATGATCGGGGACAGCGATGATGTCGAGTGCCCCACCAAGTATATGTGTGGGGGCAGTGGAGATTAGTTTGTAATTGTAGTTGGATAGAAACTTGATGAACCGGTTGGGATCCGTGGAAGAGGGGTGGTCTAGGCGGATATTGAAGTCGCCTAGAACGAGTGAAAATATTGAAGACAAAGAAAAACGAGAAAGGAGGTCAGCGAGTTCACTAAAAAATAATGCTGTAGGAGCTGATGAACCAGGACGGTATACAATGGCGAGATCTAGAGTGATCGGGTTAGAATAACGACAAGTGAGCAATTCAAAAGAGCAAGGACTGAAAGGGGGATTGATTTTGCGAAGAGACGCGGGGTGACGCGCGAATGCGACGATGCCGCCATGATTAGAGAATTTAGAAGGGCATGAGCTGAGGGGGCGGGCGGATTCGACTAGGGAGCAACCGGCAGAGAGCAGACGGCGAATGGAAAGGTCGTCGGAATCTGAGTGCCAGGATTCGGTGAGGCAGAAGAGATCGATGGATTTTCGTCCCCCGTCACAACGGTAATCACGGATATCGTGCGTTCACCATTGCTGCACCAAGCCTTTGGAACAAACTTCTTCGTTACACAAAATCATTGACGTCGCTTAAACACTTCAAAACTTCCTTGATCGCCTTACTTCTTGCAAACGAACTAAAATAACACTTTCAGCCGCAATCAATTCAATAACTCTACATACAAGTTAAAACATTCATCGGACGTAAACTTGTCTTTTAATTTTTATAGTGGGCCTGTAAGTGGTTCTATTCACCACAAAGGACACTAAATAAATTCTATTCTATTTCGACAATTATGAAATTAATTTTTTTAATTATCAGGCAGTTCTTGTCTACCAGCGTATCCAGGATTCATTATTATAGCGAAAGAAGTATACATAAAAAATCGTAAACCGATTGTGAACATCAATTTGCTGTGTCGGTTAAGTCTTGCATGCGACAATGTTTGAATGTGCTGACCTTCTACGGATAAAACAGGTAAATTTATTATCTTAAATTCGTCAAAACATCTCCAGCAACCTGATTAAGCCAATCCGTTAAATATTTTACCAAATTCTTTTTGATCAAAGAATTCTACGGATAAACCAGGTAAACTTATTCTCTTAAAAAATTATCTTAAAAAATTTTTGGATCTATTATACATACAATCAATCCAGTTCCATATCAATCCAGTTCCAGATCAATCCAGCAAATTTAACAGTTTTAACGCACAACGACGTCGATGGGAGAACGTAAGAAGACAGCTCCGACCGACACCAACTGTGCTCCACTACAAGTACAATGCTCGACACACGAATGCAGCGTCTGGACTACAATCGCATGTGACAACAGTAAGTCTAAAGAAGACTTCATATGCGGCTTTTGTGCAAAAAACGCATACGCGACATTTCCCATAAGAATATATCAACCTCCAACGTGCCCACTCAAACCACCACAGTCGTTTCTGATATCCTTTGTAAACCCACTGATCCTGTCACCACATGCACTTCTAATCCCATGTCTTCACTTCCCGGCACCCCCGTATCTTCGCTTCTGTCAGGTTTCTCAATAGCTTACATCCCTCAATAAAAATAACTTCCACCAACCTCCACAATCCTTCAACTCATAACCTTTACTCACATCGCTCACCACCCTCTATATTATCCAAATCCTCTTTGTCTTCCGCTGTCAAACCTACTTTCTTGATATCTTCAACTCCCAGCTCTCCTATCGTGATCTCACCAACTCACGTTACTCGTCCTCCTTTTCGGAAACTCTTTCCTTCTCGCGATCGTTGCGTCATCGTCAGTAATATAACTCATTCCACCTCTTTACCTCCACAAGCACGTCTCGACCATGATGTTTCCTTATTCAGATCCATCCTCTCGTCTCTTGTTCCGGCAGATAAACCATCCTTTTTCAACAACATTTCTCCTGTCGCATTCATCCGCCTAAATAAATCTTCTCAATCTAACACTTCCCAGCCCCCTATCCTAAAAATTGTTTTCAAGCATCGCTCTCACGCGTCTTCTGTGCTCTCCCAACGATTCAAATTCATGTCCTCTTCAGCCACTCGCATTTCCC
Organism: Pomphorhynchus laevis; assembly: GCA_012934845.2. Lineage (NCBI taxonomy): Eukaryota > Metazoa > Acanthocephala > Palaeacanthocephala > Echinorhynchida > Pomphorhynchidae > Pomphorhynchus > Pomphorhynchus laevis. The sequence continues at coordinate 19,108 of WNNJ02002659.1, forward strand.
CGATCGCTCCCCCTCCGAAATCGCTCAACTCTCATCTGTCCGCATCAAAAAACGCCGTCGCGAGGAAAACGGCGAAACATCTCTCTCCATCCGAAACATCGACGGAAATTTTCAAGTTGTCCGCATCCGTCCAAAAATTCGATAACGCTCCATCTCCCCTATGTGTCTTCTCCACTAGAACCTACCGCCACTGCACACAGTTTCCGCCTCACCATCCTCAACACTACATATATTCTCAATAAATCCGATCTCATTCTCAACCTATTCACTAAAAAATCTATCGATCTCTTCTGCCTAACTGAATCCTGGCACCCGATTCTGACGACCTCTCAATCCGCCGTTTGCTCTCTGCCGGTTGCTCACTAGTCGAATCCGCTCGCCCACTTAGCAAATCCCCTTCTAAATTCTCTAATCATGGCGGCATTGTCGCATTCGCCCATCACCCTGCGTCTCTTCGCAAAATCACTTCCCCTTCCAGTCCTTGCTATTTTGAACTGCTCACTTGTCGTTCTTCAAACCCGATCACTCTAGATCTCACCATTGTATACCGTCCTGGTTAATAAGATCCTACATCCTTATTTTTTACCAAACGCGCTGACCTTCTGTCCCACTGTTCTTTGTCCTCAATCCCTTCAATTGTTCTTAGCGACTTCAACATCCGCCTCGACCGTCCCCTTCCACCAAGTCAATCCAGTTCATCAACATTCTATCCAACTATAACTACAAACCCATCTTCACTGCCCCCACACATATACTTAATGTAGCACTCGACATGATCGCTGTCCCCGATCATTTTGATGCCTACACCTCACTGTCCATCTCTGATCCTGGTCTATCCGATCACTTTCTTATCACCCTTGATCTCACTCGCAACCACACCCCTCCTCACACACCTACAATCCTACGTCGCCCTTGGAGAAATCTTGACCTCTCCCTTCTCCGCTCTGCCTTACTCAAATCGTCAATATCATTACCCACAATACGATATTCATCTCCTCACGATCTCGCCTTCTTTTCGACTCTGAACTCACATCCACTCTCGATATTCTATTGCCCTCATGTCTCACCAACACCGTCGCTTGCTCCGTGACCCATGGTTTGACATCCAATGCCTACTCTCAAAGCGTCGACTCCGCCATGCTTTTCGAGTCTATCACCGCTCTCTCAGACGTGATTTCTGCTCGATCACTCCGTCTTTCCGTGATTCCTATCTTGCTCTTCGCCGGTCTCATCTCCACCTACTACGTACCAAATGCAACACCTTCTGGCAGCATAAAATCATCACTTCATTTAATTCTAAGACTCTCTGGCATACTTTTAACTCAATTCTTGCTCGTTTCGCTTCGCCGTGCAACATCAATGCCAATGATTTTTCGTCATTTCTCCAGACTAAAGTATCTACGCTGCTCTCTTACACCTCGGTCTCCATATTATCCCACTCTGCCCAGTCTACTCTCATCCATCCGGAACTCTTTCATCTTCTCCCTGTATCACCTACAGAAGTATCATCTGTCCTCATGTCCTTGCCCAACAAAACCTCACCTGCCGATCCCCTGCCTACCCACATATTAAAATCTATATTCTCATCGATATCCCCATTTCTCACAACCTTGTTTAACTCGTCCATCCGCAGTCGTATCTTCCCTTCACACTGGAAATCCGCAATCGTTCGTCCCCTCCTTAAGAAACAATCGCTCGACCCCTCCCTTCCTTCTAGCTATCGCCCCATTTCACTACTCCCTACTCTTTCAAAGCTCTTAGAACGCCTCATCTTAATACAAATCAACGCTTATCTCTCCTCATACAATCTGTACCCTCTTTTCCAATCCGCTTTCCACTCTAATCACTCGAGAGAAATCGCATGCATAAAAGTGTACAACGACTTACTCATTTCTCGAGACAAGGCTCTATATAGTGTTATCATCTCCCTCGACCTCTCCTCCGCATTCGACATTGTCGACCACTCCGTCTTCCTTTCTCGCCTTCGTTATGATTACGGCTTTTCTTCCTTCTTCGTAGCATGGTTCGTCTCATATCTATCCGACCGTTCCTCTCGCGTCTGTTCTAATTCATCATCCTCTCCTCCCATCCCTATTTTTTGCGGGGTCCCACAAGGTTCAGTCCTAGGTCCCCTGCTTTTCTCTCTTCTGCTTGGCGATCTTTCTCCGTTTATCAAACCTTTTTCCTTAAACGTCATACAATACGCCGATGACATCCTCATCTATGCTCATGCACCCGCACATCGCATACACGATATCGGCAATTCTGCCTCCAACTGTCTTTCTTCTATCTACGAACGTCTTTCCAATCTCCATCTCGTTCTACACGCCGACAAGTCTAAAATAATGTGGATCCTCTCCCGTAAACCAAACATATCTCCTCCCACTGTATATTTTGCCTCATCGATCATCCCCATAGTTCACAATCTCACTTTCTTAGGCTTCCATTTCGATGATCACATTTCCCTTAAAATCTTCGTTCGTGACAAGGTTCGCTCGTCTAACTTAATTCTCTGTGACATCCGCCGTATCCGCTCCCTTATCGACTTCCGTTCTTGTATGTCTCTTCTTTCATCGCTTCTTTCCCCTAAAATTGATTACTGCCTTAGCCTTTTTCCCAATTCTCCAAAATCCATCATCCTACCACTACAACGCTTAATTAACTCCGCCGTTCGAGTGCTCTTTCGCCCACCATCCACATCCGCATCAAACTCCTTGTTCTGGTAACTTTTCGTCTCATCGCTGTCGGCTCCCCATCGTTCATCAACCTTCCTTTCTTAGACGACACTCGCCCCACCTCGCTATCGCTGCTTTCCCGCAATTCCCTATTACTCCACGTGCCCAACTACTCCAACAACTATGGTCTCCGATCCTTCCTCGTCGCCACCTTACTCGCCTGGAATCAACTCCCTCTCGACGTCCGCCGCACTTCCTCCTTTATCACATTTAAACACCTCCTCCGTTAACACCTCGACAAATTATTTACGTTTTTGTTTTGTTGTGGTCATGTAATCGTGCGCTGGCACGCATTTGCCACGTTAAATAAATCCTTTTTTTAATTCGTCAAAACATCTCCAGCAGCCTGATTAAGCCAATCCGTTAAATATTTTACCATATTCGTTTTAATCAAAGAATGTGATTACAAAAATTAATTTTGATTACTTTTCGGTACTATTGTTATATGGTACTTTAATGTTCGCCGATTTCAAACTTAAACTGCTGCTCGTCGACTTCCAAAAACAGTGTGATTTCTCCTTCAACAACGTTAGTGGTATATCTTTCAATAAGCAATCAAAAGAACTAAACTGCTTCCAATCGATCGTTAAAAATCCGATCGAAAGTCGATCATTTCCGAATGTCCTCTACTCACGCAAAACGACACCTGCTGTAAAGGGGCGAGTTTGTGATTTGACGTCGTGATATTGCCTGCACTATCAGTGGCCTCCTAAGAAAACACGGACCAGTGCCGTTATGGCTGGACTCCTGCTTCCAAACCTCAGCCCTGACTTTCACTGACAACCATGATATCAGTATAAATGCCAGCCCAATAAACACGCATGACATGCCGGATGAGAGGTAAGTTTGTATTTCTCTCTTAGCAAAGGACGTTCGTATTATACGTCGCATCCTTCGGGGAGCCAGACCAGCAGTGACGGCAAAGTACTTTGAATTCATTGACGATGTGGTGTGTAACCCCGACTACGAACATACCTGGTCGCGCATGATTTTTTTAAATATGATTCCACGAGTGAGGAGCGGACACAAAGAAGGAGCGGAAGTGAATATAAAAATTATACAAATTTATTATATGGCGAAAGCGCTGAAAATGTAGGGGTCGAATAGACAGAAAGTGATTGAGGATAGTCGTAAGTTTAAAATAAATCAGAATGCAGTGAGCATCAAGCAAGATAGTAAAGTGGAAGCTTAAAGAGTGAAGAATTAATAACAATACAAATTTATTTAATGTGGCAAATGCGTACAAGCTGTACGCTTACAAGTCCACAAACAAAAATGAGAAAGTCAAGCAGATAAATTGTTAAAATGGGATCGGATTTGTCGTTTGAAGCACTGCAGGGAAGTTGATTTGCTTCTCTAATGTTGATCACCGGGCATCGCATATAAATCCCTTTGATAAAACACATACCCTTACCTTTAATATAAGAAATGAATCCGCGCGCTACGAACTGCCAACATCCGCGATCTCGGCTGAACAATCCCCCGCTACCCCACGCACGTTGAACGAAAGGAACAGGTTTAACGAAAGGTTTTGGAAAATATAGAGCACGGCGACATCCGCGGCTCAAATAAGAAGCTCTGAAATGACTCTATACTCTTACCTTACGATCACGCTACAGCACATATCTTAAGTATACAGCATGCTCTATGCATTGATCGTCCACAATGAGGATATAACTCTTGATTCGAATTTAATCGTTCAATAGTGACGGATATATCGCTTCGGTCAGCGCTTCAGTCTTTTTCGCTCTCGTCGAGAGGAGAACTAGACGGCATAATCTAGTTACACCTAAAAGATTTACTTGGGTTTGCTGTGGGAGATTCTGCCAACAGACTGGTAAAATCGTTAGTCAATGTAACTACATATGCTGAGCAAAACTGCTCGCCTTCAAAACAAGATGGAGAAGTCCGCCCCATCGTGTTGTTTCAGATCAGGCGTATTGCTGCAAAGCTGGAGTTGATTCGCTACGAAACTCCTTGTCGACAAACTTCTTTGGGCACAGCTCGTTGTCCGAGTTCGAAGATGTATAGACCCACCCAGACTGAATTATGGATCGGTTGGGGGGGGCTCAGATCCCCATGGATTTGAGGCCTTGAAGCAGGAAGAAGAGCTGAATTGCCGATAGATTTCGGTCGATTTACATTGACACTAGTCGTCAACGTTTTTTTTCTTCATTTATTTGTTTTTTCTTTTTTTGTTTCTGTTTTTTTTTCGTGTACATAAGAAAATCATTTATTTATTTATGAATTACTTGATTTACGAAATTTGCTTTAACATATCAAATAGTCGCAAGTTACAACTGTGTATTACAATTGTTGGCCATTAATAGTAAGTAATACCTCCTTTAAAAATATTATTCTTGTATAAATCGCATTTTTATCGATATAATCCACAAATCCGTCTTTCTGTTTGTAGTTTCCATCTGTTTGTTATTAATGTATTAATTGATATTATGTACAATTCGATAAATGCTTATATTAATTCAGCACGAGTTTATATCAATTAAATAAGTGATCAGATTATTTAAGCTGTAGCTTAGATAATTTAACTGATTAATGAAAATATATATTTCAGAATTTAGGATAAATAAAAGAATAATTTACTTTTATTTCGCTAGCTGCTGCTTGCATCATCGGAAACAAAACGTCAAGTTTTGCTTCTGCTCCAAAATTCCATTTTAGAGCAGGATCAATAATCCTAAACTCAGTAAACTAATCTGATTTTTAGGATTATTTTATATCGTAATTTTTTGTAATTTTAATTTTTTAAGTGCAGTTGAAATTTGTGAAAATTCATGTATGACACAAACAAAGCACATGATTTTAAAAAGTAAAAACATGTTTTTTCAATGTGAGATGCTTTCTGATGATTTTATCGAGTTTTGAAACGCATGCACATTTAGAGTAGTTTCATTGATTCCCGGTAACATGCCTTTATCACGCTGTATCAACAAATATCAAGTTTACAATCATGTCGCGAACTGCGTGCTTTATTTGCGAAGCACATAATGTCAAGCATGCTAACAGAAAGGTATATAAAGGAAGAAAATGTGTGTTTCACCATATACATTGTTAGAAGTTCAAATGGGGAATTCAATTGATAACGGTAACTGTTCCGCACGGATAGTCTTGGATAGACCCGATAGAATTTACTTTGAAGGTGAGTCCGTGGATGGTCATGTAAATATCAATAGCGATGAGCCAATGAGGATAAACGGCCTCTACATCGTGCTTCGATGCAAACTGCACTATAAAAAGCTTATCAATGATACGAATATGCATTTGGCACGCAAGCAAGAGTACAGACGCGTAATATACGAACAGAAAGCATACCTTTCAGAAAGTAGCATACTATCAATGGGAGAGTCGACCTTTTACTTTTCGCTAAACATTCACTCTGCCTTACCACCAACGTTCAATCATCAGAAATCTGTTGATGCTACATACTACTTACACGTCTTGATGTCAATGCCGAAACGACTGCGAACCTGTCGCCTTATCAGCACCAAAGTATTTATTCTGCCTAAAATTCATGTGGACAATGAAGCTGTGTGGCTATTGGAAAAGTCAAAGCAACGCTTATACATTGACAATGATGAACATATTGACCTAAGTACAACCCATGACACTAACGAGTATATTGAAGACGTAAAATCGATATCCGTATCTATATATCATACAGACGCTAACCTTAAATGTTCAGTAACGTTACCTGATCACAGCTTCGGCGTTAGAAAGGTTATACCCTTCACTTGTCTTATTCAAAAGTTAATACAAGACTTGACAAATTATGAAAATGATATGGAAGAGTACCAAGTTGAAATCAGTCTAATCCAGTGCACAACTGTAGACCGCAATCTTTATCGAAACACAATCGATAAACAAGCATATAAGTTTAAATACTTCGAATCTGCAGACCAAAACATAGAATACAAAGACAGTTTTGCTCTATCTAAGGCCACGAGTCCACCTTCATACACAAATGAAGAATACGGCGTATCTATCTCTTACATGATAAGTTGCTCGCTTAAATCATGTGCTGATAAATCGGCAAACAAGCAAGTCACGACAAAAGCTTTCAAAAAGTGCGTACATATGCCCATCTTTATTTTCAATTCTGAGGTAGCTTGGGCGCACCCGCGAAAGTGATAATCGATTGGCTCAAACTTAAACTCAATATTCGTTTTTGGAATATTTAAGTTGTTAATTGTTCATTTTTGTTGTACCAAAAAAATAAATAACAATTGTAAACTTGTTTGACTTCGATTTTTGTGATTAATATTGTATAATTAATTATTTTATATAATTAATTTCTGTAATCTAATTATCTTTATTATTACAATGCAGAGTTTAATTCACAGGGTTATTTACTCGATTACAACAAATCATTGATAAAGTCAATAAAATAAAATTAAAAGTAAGGCGATACTCGATTAAACGGAATGCTACAATAATTAAGAACAACCCTTCAAAAACTAGCCACGGGCTAGGATAACCATATCGCAAGGAAGACCATTCCAAGCTCGTAATGCTTTGAGGGATAATAGAGAGGATGTGTTACTTATTCTCTATTATGATTAATTATGATTAATCTCTATTAATCAAGATTTATCTTAATCGATGTTTATCCTGAAAAGTAAATTTTCTGGTTCCCCAATATAAAATTTTATAATTTGATCTCATAATTTTTAGATAAAATAGCTAATTTTATATGAAATAAAATTAGTATTAATATAAATAATACTAATTATCAGCTCGGGAGGAATTTTATTATCAGTTAGTGAGGAATATGTGGATGCTCTCAGTTATGGTAACTCGGTTGATGTTGTATTTTTGGATTTTTCTCCGGCCTTTGACATAGTGACTCATGATGGAATAGTATCACTAATATGTCACCATTGTGCTTGTCGTGAAATGCGTAGTTGGGTGAACAATTCTGTTTAAAGATCCTTGAGATTGCGTATTAATAGCACACTTTCAAAGAGCAAAAAATTTTAGCGGGTGTGTCTTAAGGTTCCGTATTGGATCCGCTACTGTTTATTATCTTTACGATTTGCTTTTAAGATTTGCTCTTATCGCTTGCTGACAATGTCAAAGTTTGGAGTTTTGTCAAGAGTTCATTGGATTGTACTTCACTACAAAGTAAAGTGAAGGATAAATGTCGTTCAACTGATATTTTGCTCAATTTAACAAATGTGTGATGATGATAATAATAAGGATTTTATTACATAACATAAAAACCGATAACTAAATAAATAACAGAAAGGTAAAGAGTCAGAGTCACAAAAAAACTTGTCAACTGTAGATTCAATGATCTGTGCTAACTTCTTCCCAAATTAAGGTCTCAAATCCCCTGGGATCTGAGTCCTCCAACCAAACCAACACGCCGCCCTCCGACTGAACCACCCGGGGTCTTTCACCCCCGAAGAGACCAGTCGGTGCGAACTATGTTGGGTAAGCGAGAGACGAGGAGCTTAAGAAACCTTAGTGTTTGCTTGGATATGGGTAACTGGTCTTTTAATCTTAAAAAGAAACGGCTGATGTCAGAGACTACGTCTTTACACCTGTGTCCAGTGAACAGGGCTGTGGTTTCATCAGCGTACATCACAAGAGGTTGTTCGCGTTTAAATGATTTAAATAAGTTAATGAAGGCGGCAAGGTATAAGATAGAAGAAAGTGGTGATCTTTGAGGAACACCCGCAATAGGGTAGAACTGACGCGCATCAGGGTTGTCTTCATAGTAAAATCGCTTGGTGTACAACAGTATCTCCACTCTGTTAACAATTCTCGCAGGCAACCCGAGGGACCTGAGAGAAGAGATAACAAAAGGAATGGAGATGCGGTCAAATGCAGCAGAAAAGTCAAGGAAAACATCCACAGCAAGTTGATGACTATTCTCCTGACAGAACTGATGCACTTCACCTACCGCTGAATGAGCAGAGCGACCTTTGACGAACCCATGGAAACCAGGTGGGATAACATTACGGCTACTTAAATGATCACGGATTCTACGCGCAAGTGCTTTTTCGTAGATTGATACAAGGGAATTTTGAATCGAAACGGGCCGAAGGTCTTAAGGACATAATACCGGATATTTTTTGGGTAAAAAAATTCTACGACTAATGTTGATGCCGGCCACATCGGATGGGGTGGCTAATAGCATTGTGACGGCCACCTCCCTTCTTTGATCGGCTATCAAAAGCTGACAGACACGAGAAGAGAGAGGAACGACGGTTTTGGAGGTGCCCGGAAGAGGCCCCCAGGCATTGAGTATATCTGGGACAGATATATCTCTACTCCTGAAGTCTCCCCAAGGCGGGATTGGTTGTGGTGATTGAGTGGCTCCATAATTGTGTAGGGAAAGTGACTCCTCCAAAACTTTGTCAAGGCCTATACTACCAATCCACCCAGACGCTCTATCCCTCCAACAAACAAACTTATCTTTCTTGAATATCTTCCAAAAGGAAGACTGAGAAGGGTCAAGATGAGCAATACTCGCCATATCCTTACTCAGCTGGAACCAGTATCTGGTACGCCAGTATTCTTTCGAGAGCGTCTGTTTGGCAAAATAAGAGAGGTCAGGGAGATGAATTAGTTTAGCTAGGACATTGAGTTTTGTCGGAGTGGGACTGAAAATACGACCTTTATAGGTAGTCGATAAAATCGCGGTGGCTTGCGAAGAGAGATAGGAATTAAATCCGGTTAAACTCTCATTGCCAATTCGGGGGAAGCGCTGGATCGCTGCTTGGAAGAAAGCCACCCTGATGGGATCAAAGTGGAATCTTCTACGAAGCAGGGAGTCCTCTTCTATCCGCCAACGAATCAGGTCATGAGAGGTGGACAGATGTTGCCGCGATTGCTCCATACAGAAGGGTTTAAGCAACCACTTCTCGTGGAGCAATAATAAGTCGAGGAGTGAATTGGTTGTCGTGAAATGAAAGGAGGGAAACGGAGGTTTATGAATAAGATAACCATTCCTGGCTCTGCGGAGTGCTGCATTAATCCAACGACCAGTTCTGTCGTTGAAGTCACCTAGTACCATGTCATAGCCGCCATCAATTATCCCATCCAGGATGTCACGGTTCTTGTGAATCTCTCCTGGAAGAATATAGACGTTGGCTAGACTGAGGCGTTTACTGTTCTTGACGAGTGAAACTACTAAACAAGACAGGGCTGGACAAGAGTAGTTTAAAATGAGGGAGGATCTTAAGGAGTATTTAACTAAGGTCAAGAGTCCTTGAGATGAAGAGGAGTGAGGAGGGGTTATATACGGAGTATAGTGGGTATAAATGTGCTTAGGGATAAATCGAGTAATGTCCTGGGGGAGACGGATAGACCGCGTCTCCTGAAGAACTATAACATCTGCGTCTCTACTAGATAGAAGCCTAAGGGCAGAAGCCCCCCCCCGAATTTCACTGAAGGATATTCAGTAAAAAAGGCTCGGGCTTACTCATCATTGTGATGGATTAGTTGGATTGAGAGCCGACAACCTAGACTGGGCCAGTAGTAGGAGTGATACCCCTCCCCATACAACCAGCCACAGCCTCGGGTGCCGTCCCCTGTGCGACATTATCTTCATTTCCCGGCGACCATAAGGAAGAGCCTTTAATAAGCTTCAATAGCGGAACTTTAGGGACCGAAGCCATCTTTTCTTAGATCTTTGAACAGCCGGAGATGCAGGAATCGACGGCACACATAAGATGGAATTGACAAGATTTCGAATCAAGTTCTCCATGGACGCCAGTGTTTTCTTCTTGAATTCGGAAATGAGCCGAATGATGTCATGATCCGTCAGTTTCCCAGTATTCTGGTTATTATTGCTAGATGCGACACAAAGGATACCGGACGGGCACTTCTAAAGTGATTTTTATATTGTTTAAAAACTCGACATTTTCTGGACCACGCCGGGTGGTCCAGTCCGCAATTAAAGCATTTAGCAGTAATATTACAACGCGTCTCAGCCAGTAAATCCAGACAAGACTCGGAACCACAAAAACCACAGACAAGAGGGGATTTACAATTTGATCTGCAGTGCCCTCACTTGTGGCACCCACTAACGTGGGGGTATGTCAGGTTGTCCTCGTTAAGGATGGTGAAAGCGAGATTGTACCCAAGAAATGGGTTATTACAACTATTGGAAAGCAAACGAGCCTTGTTTAATTCTGCTGAGCAGAAGGCCACAGGGAGGGCTGCTCCATCCCTCCCTTTTAGTTGTCGCAGATTGTTAATTTTAAATTTGTTACACAAATTTATAATGTCTTCCTCCTCTAATTGAGGAGGGAAGTTATTAATCTTGAGAGAGACCAACAGCGGTTTCACCTCAATAGATGCTACGTCTTTATGAGTTTCCTCGAAATAATTGACATAATCGTTCAAGAAATCTGGAGTAGCAAATGAAATACGAATCATGTTATCAGTAATTTTGACTTTGTTGAATATAATACGATTTCCATATCTTAAAGCAAAGTCTTTTAAGAAATATTTGAAGAATTAATGCTTTTCTGTTGGTTTTTAATCGTTACAATGCAAAGATTTTGAAGTTTTGGAATGGTGAGTAAAACCCCATCAAAAGAAACGTTACTTACTTTGTCGGAAGACAATGGGTATACCTTATTAGTCTCTGTTTCCAACGTTGAGATTGAATAGAAGTTAGAATCGTTGTTGCTGTTTCGCTTTGATGCTCTGTCGCACAAATTTTACTAACACTGTACATTTGTTTGTGTGATGATGAGAATTGGCAAAAGTAATATTCCCTATACAGGAAAATCATACTGAAAAATTGTGTGAACAAGTAGTACAATTGGTGCTTTAAAGATAAGTGATAATTCAAGCAAAATTTAAACTTCATGGATCGGAAATTGAGATTTCCTTCACTACATGCGATTTAGCGAAGAAGTATGAAGGATTATGTAAAATGTGTACAAGTATTAACCTAGGAAGAACAAAGAACTTCGTAAAATCCAGTTTTCCAGCACAAATGAATACGAATTTGGAAGAAAAATACGATATTAAGGTATTTACTGAGTCTAAATCAACGACAACGAAGGTTAGTGACGTTTCTTTGATTTACGGTGATGGGGTGGTACTTCCTCCCATTCCAAAACTCGAAAATTTGATAGTCATCAAGCTTAAGAAGCCGACGGAAATGCATCTCTTATTTAATGTCTTCCATAGGCCTTTCTGTAAAAAATTGACCAACAGGGTCATTTTCAATTCAGTCAAACTGTACGAAACTGAGCTCAAGATCTCATTTGTCTCTACTGATCTGGCAAAGGACTATATAGATCACTTTAAATCAGCCTTATCTGAATATGGTGCAATTTTTGCTAAACCCATTCTTGGCACTCTAAAAATATCGAATTTACCATGTCACCTTGATGATACTGATATTAAGCTACTAGAAAAATCCTTCAAGGTTTTTTTATGGGTTCGTCAAAGGTCGCTCTGCTCATTCAGAAGTAGGTGAAGTGCATCAGTTCTGTCAAGACAATAGTCATCAATTCGCTGTGGCTGTTTTCCTGAACTTTTATGCTTCATTCGATCGAATCTCCAATTCCTTTGTTATCTCTGATCTCAGGTCCCTCGGGTTGCCTGCGATAATTGTTAACAGGGTGGAGATACTGTTGTACACCAAGCGATTTTACTATGAGGACAACCCTGATGCGCGTCAGTTCTACCCTATTACGGGTGTGCCTCAATGATCACCACTTTCGCCTATCTTATACCTTGCTGCCTCCATTAACCTATTTTAATCATTTAAACGCGAACAACGTCTTGTGGTATATGCTGATGACATCATAGCTCTGTTCTCTGGATACAGGTGCTAAGACGTGGTCTCTGACATCAGCCGGTTCTTTTTAAGATTAAAAGACCAGCTACCCAATTCCAATCTTATTTTAAACTTCGCTAAGTCGCATGTAGTCGTCTTTCATGGCTCTCCTGCTACAAAGCAAAAACTGAAGAGATTAGTACTCTCAGCTCTATCCTCCATATTTACCTCTGAACCACTCTTCACCTTTACAAGTCAAGTAAAATACCTCGGGTTCAACGTTACGGTGAACTGGTCGGTGAAAGCCGACCTGGATAGACTCAAACATATCATGAAGAGAGCTAGGTAGGCCCTGAAACGAGCTCAATATCTGCCATTGAAAGGAAAGACCCAGATGCGCCTCTGGGGCACTTAGACTATCTCGGGATTAGTCTTCTTTTCGAGAGGACGTCCCCCAGAGCAAAGGCTAAGGTTTCTTAAGCTCCTCGTCTCTCGTTTACCCAGCATAGTCCGCGCCGATTGGATTATTCGGAAGGTGAAAGAATACGGATGTTTCAGTCGGAAGGCGGCTTGTTAGATCGATTGGGGGGGGCTTAGATCCTTCTGGATCTGAGGCCGTAAAAGTGGGAATAAGAAGATGACCAGTGCAATTTGCAGTCTGTTGGTTGATTTGTCGTACTTACTGTTTTGTTAATTATGTTATCTAGTTTATTTGATCAGTTTTTTTGACCATTATTATTATGAAGGATTCTTTAACTCAAATTTAAAGCAATTTGGTACGTTACAGTACAAACCGATTCAGGCATCTTAAAAATTAATAATATACATCCGCACTTAGAGGATAAAGATGTAGAATCACTCAAACGAGTATACAAATTATCAAGTTTCCGATCTGTTAAGAGTAAAAATGGTTTTCATTTATCAATTGTTTTTTGTTCGTCGTTGGTGGATCATGCAGAAATACTCGCGAACTCCGTGTTTAATCCATTTCTCGGCTACAATCTTAAATTTACCGTACTTGATGCAGACGATCTCACTTACACCCACTGCAATGTATGCCATCAGTGTGGGCATTGGGACTCTAGTTGTCCCAACAAAAAATCCTGCTGAGTATGTAGCCTTGATTCCTTTCAATGCTTAGTTAAGGTAATAAATGCGTGGCTTCGCCCTTATGTTCTAGCTGCGCCGGTGACCACCCAGCTTGGTCCCGCAAATGTTCCGTCTTTAAGAACTATAGAATAAAGTTTTCTCGTCCGGATCAAAGAAGGATGATGCAAGCTTCTCCACAGCAGCTTCAAGAATGTCCGACAATGATATCCCCTATATTATTTATTCTAATAAACGATCCATACTAAAACAGATTGAAAGTATTGCGGTCGGTATAATTTCGGCATTGTACTCTTCCCCTGAAATTCCCAAACAACAAATTATGCCAGAATCTAAAAAGAGGGGTGCATCGGCTCCTTCCGTTTCCCCCATCAAGATCGGAAAACTCTTGAAAGCGAAGGACAAAATCGCCTCAATATAAAATAAAGACAATGCCTGTGGACAAGTGCTCGCCCAGGACAGAGTTGGTGGCGGGAAGGGCAACCTTTCCGCTCCTAGATCTGTCTAGGGATAAGGCAATCCCACCCAGCTGACCTAACACAATGCAAAGTACTCGTGAGCCTTTTTCACTAAATATTCTTCAGTGGAATTCGGGAGATGCTTCTGCCCTTAGACTTCTATCTGGTGGAGATGCGGATGCTATAGTCCTTCAGGAGACGCGGTCTATCCGTTTTCCCCAGGACATTACTCGATTCATCCCTAAGCACATTTGTTCCCACTATACTCAGTACATAACCCCCTCACTTCTCTTCATCTCAAGGACTCTGAATCCTAGTTAAATGTTCCGTAAGATCGTCCCATCTGCTCATCTATTCTTATCCAGCCCTGTCTTGTTTAGTAGTTTCACTCTGTAGGAACGGTAAAAGCCTCAGTCTAGCCAATGTCTATATCCGTCCAGGTGAAATTCACATAAACCGTGACCTCCTGGATAGGATTATTGATAGCGACTATGACATGGTACTTGGTGATTTCAACGACAGAACTGGTCGTTGGATTAATGCAGCACTTCGCAGAGCCAGGAACGGTTATCTTATTCACAAACCACGATCTCCCACCTTTCATTGCACATCAACAAATTCACTCCTCGACTTATTACTGTAACATGTAAGGTAGTTGTTGAAACCTCACTGCACAGAGCAGTCGCGACAACATCTATCCACCTCTTATGACCTGATTCGCTGGCGGATAGAAGAGAATACGCTGCTTCAAAGGAGATTCCACTTTGATCCAATCAGAGTAGAATTCTTTCAGGCAGCTATCCAACGCGTCCCCCGAATTGGTAATGAGAGTCTAACCGAATTTAATTTCTACCTCTCTTCGCAAGCTACCGCGATACTTTCGACTACCTACAAGGGTCGTATTTTCAGTCCCACTCCGAAAAAACTCAAGAACTTAGCTTATATGCTCCGTCTTCCTAATCTCTCCTTCTGCCAGGCAAATTCTCTAGAAAGAATATTAAAGCACTAGATAAAGGTTCCAACTGAGTAAGGATAGGGCTAGCATTGCTTCTCTTAATCCTGCCCAGTCTTCCTTTTGAAAGATATTAAAGAAGGAGAAGTTTGTCTGTTGGAAGGATAGAGCTTTGAGCTGGATTGGAAAAATAGGTCTTGACAAAGTTTTGGAGAAGTCACTTTCCCTACATAATTATGGAGCCACTCAATCACCGCAACCAATTTGCCCTTGGGGATACCTAAGGAGTAGGGATTGATCTGTCTCAGATATCCTTAATTCCTGTGACCTCTTCCGTCACTTCCAAATCTGTCGATCCACTCTCTTCTCGTGTCTGTCAGATTTTGATAGACGAACAAAGAAGAAAAGTAGCCGTCACAATGCTATAAACCGCCCCATCCGATGTGGCCGGCATCAACATTAGTAGACGAATATTTTTACAAAAGAACAATCCGGTCTAATGTCTTAAAGACCTGCGGCCCATTTTGATAAAAAATTCTCTCGTCTCGATCTACTAAAAAGCGCTTGCGCGTAGAATCCGTGATTATCTGAATTGGCAAAATTTAATCCCACCAAGTTTTTATGGGTTCGTCAAAGGTCGCTCTGCTCATTCAGAAGTAGGTGAAGTGCATCAGTTCTGTCAAGACAATAGTCATCAATTCGCTGTGGCTGTTTTCCTGAACTTTTATGCTTCATTCGACCGCATCTCCAATCTCTTTGTTATCTCTTATCTCAGGTCCCTCGGGTTGCCTGCGAGAATTGTTAACAGGGTGGAGATACTGTTGTACACCAAGCGATTTTACTATGAGGACAACCCTGATGCGCGTCAGTTCTACCCTATTACGGGTGTGCCTCAATGATCACCACTTTCGCCTATCTTATACCTTGCTGCCTCCATTAACCTATTTTAATCATTTAAACGCGAACAACGTCTTGTGGTATATGCTGATGACATCATAGCTCTGTTCTCTGGATACAGTTGCTAGGACGTAGTCTCTGACATCATCCGGTTCTTTTTAAGATTAAAAGACCAGCTACCCAAATCCAATCTTATTTTAAACTCCGCCAAATCACAGGTGGTCGTCTTTAATGACGCGCCTGCCACCAAGAAAAAATTGAAGAGATTAGCACTCTCAGCTCTATCCTCCATGTTTGCAAATCAACCACTCCCATCCTTCAAAAGTTTAGTAAAATACCTCGGGTTCACCATTACCGTGAACTGGTCAGCGAATGCTGACCTGGATAGACTTAAGCGTAACCTGAAGAGAGCTAGTTAGGCCCAATAACGGGCCCAGCATCTGTCATTGAATGGGCAAAACCAGATGCGCCTCTGGGACACTTAGGCTATCTCGGGATTAGTCTTCTTTTCTAGAGGACGTCCCTCAGAGCAAAGGCTAAGGTTTCTTAGCTCCATGTCTCCCGTTTATCCAGCATAATCCGTCTCGACTGGGCTTTTCGATGGGTGATAAACCCTGGTGGTTTAGTCGTAGAGCAGCGTGTTGGATTGGCTGGAGGGCTCAGATCCCTCTGGATTTGTGGCCGTAACTTAGACGGAAGACACTACTACGAAGTTCCTGACTGCTTCTTGCGTTTTCTGTCTGGATGATTTATTTATTGACTTTTTTATTCCCTTGTTTAATTTTATTAAAAAACCTTATTATTATAATATTCCCTAAACGTATAATATTGGTAAATCTGAGCTTAATAAGGTATCCAATCACAGAGATCTGGGAATTTTCGTTGATCAAACATTTAAGACCAGAATAAACACGGATAATGTTCGTAGGAAGGCTATAGTGCCTTATATTGTTTTAAAAATACATTTTCCTTCATTCCAGCTCCTCTCTTCAAAACTTTATTTGTAACTCATGTAAGACCACATTTAGAACACTGCGTACAAGCGAGTTTCCCCATTACTAAGAAAGAAATAAACGACCCCGACGCAGTTTAGCCACGTAGATATCGTATGTGCATTTATCTCAAAGGCGAATCGTATAATATGCGTCTAACTATGCTAGATTTATTTCCTGTGATTCTTATGCTTGTCTTACTTGACCTTTTATTCATTTGGGCGATGATTCACAAAGTTATAGGATACTTTTCTAAATGTGTGTGTCTTCGACAGTCAGGCTTGTGTGGGCACATTTGAACACTGCATAAACGTTCACATGGTCGGTTGGCCAGATCATTGAGATTATCTCACAGAATTTTAAATATTAAAAATATCCTTTAAAGGATATTCCACAAATTTTATAAAGTTTAGAACTACAAATTGTCGTGGGCATTGCATAACCCTCTATAAATTTTACCCTGGTAAAAATCCTTGATTAATGAGACACTCCCATTGGGTAATCAACATTTGGAATGCACTACCTGAGAAAATTGCTTGTACCTCCAGCTATTCAATTTTAAACTTCAAGTGAGGAAATGAATTCATGACAGCCTAAACCATCAATCAGTGTTCAACTACCCAATCGGCTGCTTACATTCTACACTTCATTTTTTATTTTTTTTAAAACAATAGTGAACGGACTGAACAGCCATTTGCGACTTTGTCTTGTACTCAATAATAATATCGAATTGTATGAAAGAGGAAATTGCTGCTCTCAACCTATTCTTTCAAACTAAAAGTTAGTTATTTGATAATGGATCCGAACAACAGATTAAGTGAATAATAAATTATGTGAATAAGTGAATTAAGTGAATAAATAATTATATTAATAAAAATATAACATAAAGAAACATATTAAAATACATACATTACATACATATAATGGAAGACGTAAGAAAACAGCTATGACCGACACCAATTATGCACAACTGCAAGTACAGTGCTCGACACATGACTGCAGAGTTTAGACAACAATCGCTTGCGACATTAATAAGTATAAAGAAGACTTCCTGTGTTTTTTGTGCCAACAAACTAATCCGCAGCCTCTCCAATAAGTACATATCAACATCGAACACGTCCACCCAAACTACCCCCGTCTTTTCCAATATCCTTTCTCCATCCACCAACCCTGCCATCATATACACTTCTCATCCCATGTCATCTTAATCCCCGACACCCCAGTCCCGTCCTTCCTGTCTCGTTTCTCTATAACCTACATCCATCAATCAAACTCACCTCCACATACCTCCATGATCATTCCATCCATAACCTTTCCTCACATCGCTAGCAACCTTCTTTATTATCATTATTATCTATGGCTCCCGTCGTCAAACCAACTCCCTCCAAATCCTCAACTGCCAGCTCTTCTATAGTGATTTCACCCACTCACGTCACTCGTCCTCCTTTACGGAAACGCGTTCCTATTTGCGATCGTTGCGTCATCGTCACGAATACCACTCTTTCCACCTCCTTATCTCAACAAGCACGATCTGTTAATATCGTGCATGTTGATATGATATCGTGCTTGCTGATTGTTAATGCTACCGGATAACCACGAAAAACAAATACAAAAATCTAAATAATGTGTCGAGAAGGTGAGTATGGAGGCAGTATTTGAATGTAATAAAAGAGGGAGGGGGTTGTAGTCGAGTGGGAACTGATTCCAAGCGAGTGGGGCGGCGACATAGAAGGATCGTAGACAGTAGTTGTTAAAGTAATTGGGAACGTAGAGTAAGATTGAATCACGGGAACACAGTGATAGAGAGAGGTGGGACGAGTGTCGTCTAAGAAAGGGAGGTTGGTTAGACGAAAAGTAACGATAAGAAGGCGGAGTTTAATGCGGATGTGTATGGTAGGCCAGAAGAGTTGGTCAAGATATGTGGATGTGTGGTCGAAGCGACGGAGACGAAAGAGCACTCGAACGGCGGTGTTGATTATTCGTTGTAGGGGTAGGATGATGGATTTTGGAGAATTGGCGAAAAGGCTAAGGCAGTAATCGATTTTAGGGAAAAGAAGCGATGAAAGAAGATACATACAAGGAACGGAAGTCGATAAGGGGGCGGATACGGCGTAGGTCACGGATAATTAAGTTAGACGAGCTGACCTTGTCGCGGACGAAGGGTATAAGGGAAAGGTTATCATCGAGATGGAATCCTAAGAAAGTGAGATTGTGGACTACGGGGATGATTGATGAGGCAAAAGATACAGGGGAGGAAATATGTAGGTTGACGGGGGGATCGACATTATTTTATACTTGTCTGGGTTTAGAACGAGACGAAGATTGGAGAGACGTTTGTAGATAGAAGAAAGAACGTTGAATGCAGAAATTGCGATATCGTGTATGCGATGGGCGAGTGCATGAGCATATATAATGATGTCATCGGCGTATTGCATTACGTTTGAGGAAAAAGGCTTGATAGACGGAGAGAGATTGCCAAGAAGTGAGAAAAAGCAGGGGTCCTGCGACTATACCTTGTGGGACCCCGCAGAAAATATGGATGGGAGAATAGAATGATGAATTTAACTGACTCGAAAAGAACGGTCGGATAGATATGAGGCAAGACATGCTACTGAGGTGGAAGAAAATCCGTAATCAAAACAAAGGCGAGAATGGAGGATGGGATGGTGGACGATGTCGAAGGCGGATAAGTGGTCGAGGCAGATGAGAACACTATATAGAACCTTGCCACGAGAAATTAGTAGGTCGTTGTAAACTTTCATGCAGGCGATTTCTGTGGAGTGA
This sequence comes from Pomphorhynchus laevis, assembly GCA_012934845.2. Classification (NCBI taxonomy): domain Eukaryota; kingdom Metazoa; phylum Acanthocephala; class Palaeacanthocephala; order Echinorhynchida; family Pomphorhynchidae; genus Pomphorhynchus; species Pomphorhynchus laevis. The sequence continues at coordinate 38,802 of WNNJ02002659.1, forward strand.
TTAGAGTGGAAAGCGAATTGGAAAGGAGAGTACAGATTAGATGAAGATAGATAAACGTTGATCTGTATTAAGATAAGGCGCTCTTAGAGCTTGGAAAGAGTAGAGAGCAGTGAAATAGGGCTTTAGCTAGAAAAAAAAAAGATTTATTTTAACGTGGCAAATGCGTGCCAGCGCACGCTTACATGACCACAACAAAACAAAAATGTGAATCAGGTGTCGAGAAGGTGTGAACGGAAGAGATGTTTGAATGTGATAAAGGAGGGGGCGCGGCGGACGTTGAGAGGGAGTTGATTCCAGGCGAGTGAGGCGGCCATTATGAAGGATCGGAGACCGTAGTTGTTGGAGTAATTAGGAACGTGGAGTAAAAATGTATGACGGGAACGCAGCGAAAGTGAGGTGGGGCGAGTATCGTCTAAGAGAGAAAGGTTGATGAACGATGGGGAGCCGACAGCGATAAGACGAAAAGTAACGAGAAGAAGGCGGAGTTTGATGCGAATGTGGATGGTGGGCCAGGAGAGTTGGGCAAAATATGTGGATGTGTGGTCGAAGCAACGGAGACGAAAGAGCACTCGAACGGCGGTGTTGATTATTCGTTGTAGGGGTAGGATGATGGATTTTGGAGAATTGGCGAAAAGGCTAAGGCAGTAATCGATTTTAGGGAAAAGAAGCGATGAAAGAAGAGACATACAAGAACGGAAAGTCGATAAGGGGGCGGATACGGCGGATGTCCGAGAATTAAGTTAGATGAGCGGACCTTGTCACGGACGAAGGGTTTAAGGGAAAGGTGATCATCGAAATGGAAGCCTAAGAAAATGAGATTGTGGACTATGGGGATGATCGATGAGGCGAAATATACAGTGGAAGGAGATATGTTTGGTTTACAGGGGAGGATCTACATTATTTTGGACTTTTCGGGGTTTAGAACGAGATGGAGATTGGAAAGACGTTCGTAGATAGAAGAAAGACAGTTGGAGGCAGAATTGCCGATATCGTGTATGCGATGTGCGGGTGCATGAGCATAGATGAGGATGTCATCGGCGTATTGCATGACGTTTAAAGGAAAAAGGTTTGATAAACGAAGAGAGATCGCCAAGCAGAAGAGAGAAAATCAGGGGACCTAGGACTGAACCTTGTGGGACCCCGCAAAAAATAGGGATGGGAGGAGAGGATGATGAATTAGAACAGACGCGAAAGGAACGGTCGGATAGATATGAGGCGAACCATGCTACGGAGGAGGAAGAAAAGCCGTAATCATAACGAAGGCGAGAAAGGAGGACGGAGTGGTCGACAATGTCGAATGCGGAGGAGAGGTCGAGGGAGATGAGAACACTATATAGAGCCTTGTCTCGAGAAATGAGTAAGTCGTTGTACACTTTTATGCATGCGATTTCTGTCGAGTGATTAGAGCGGAAAGCGGATTGGAAAGGAGGGTACAGATTGGATGAGGAGAGATAAGCGTTGATTTGTATTAAGATGAGGCGTTCTAAGAGCTTAGAAAGAGTAGGGAGTAGTGAAATGGGGCGATAGCTAGAAGGAAGGGAGGGGTCGAGCGATTGTTTCTTAAGGAGGGGACGAACGATTGCGGATTTCCAGTGTGAAGGGAAGATACGACTGCGGATGGACGAGTTAAACAAGGTTGTGAGAAATGGGGATATCGATGAGCATATAGATTTTAATATGTGGGTAGGCAGGGGATCGGCAGGTGAGGTTTTGTTGCGCAAGGACATGAGGACAGATGATTCTTCTGAAAATGAGACAGGGAGAAGATGAAAGAGTTCCGGAAGGATGAGAGTAGACTGGGCAGAGTGGGATAGGATGGAGACCGGGGTGTAAGAGAGCAGCGTAGATACTTTAGTCTGGAGAAATGACGAATAATCATTAGCATTGATGTTGCAAGGCGTAGAGGAACGAGCCAGGATTGAGTTAAAAGTATGCCAGAGAGTCTTAGAGTTGAATGAAGTGATGATTTTATGCTGCCAGAAGGAGTTGCATTTGGTACGTAGTAGGTTGAGATGAGACCGGCGAAGAGCAAGATAGGAATCACGGAAAGACGGAGTGATCGAGCGGAAATCGCGTCTGAGAGAGTGGTGATAGACTCGAAAAGCATGGCGGAGTCGACGCTTTGAGAGTAGGCATTGGATGTCAAACCATGGGGCACGGTGCAAGCGACGGTGTGGGTGAGACTTGAAGGGCAAGAGAAGATCGAGAGTGGATGTGAGTTCATAGTCGAAAAGAAAGGCGAGATCGTGAGGAGATGAATATCTTATTGTGGGTAATGATATTGACGATTTGAGTAAGGCAGAGCGGAGAAGGGAGAGGTCAAGATTTCTCCAAGGGCCACGTAGAATTGTAGGTGTGTGAGGAGGGGTGTGATTGCAAGTGAGATCAAGGGTGATAAGAAAGTGATCGGATAGACCAGGATCAGAGATGGACAGTGAGGTGTAGGCAGCAAAATGATCGGGGACAGCGATGATGTCGAGTGCCCCACCAAGTATATGTGTGGGGGCAGTGGAGATTAGTTTGTAATTGTAGTTGGATAGAATGTTGATGAACCGGATGGAATCCGTGGAAGAGGGGCGGTCTAGGCGGATATTGAAGTCGCCTAGAACGAGTGAAGGGATTGAAGACAAAGAACAATGAGAAAGGAGGTCAGCGAGTTCACTAAAAAATAATGCTGTAGGAGCTGATGAACCAGGACGGTATACAATGGCGAGATCTAGAGTGATCGGGTTAGAATAACGACAAGTGAGCAATTCAAAAGAGCAAGGACTGAAAGGGGGATTGATTTTGCGAAGAGACGCGGGGTGACGCGCGAATGCGACGATGCCGCCATGATTAGAGGATTTAGAAGGGCATGAGCTGAGGGGGCGGGCGGATTCGACTAGGGAGCAACCGGCAGAGAGCAGACGGCGAATGGAAAGGTCGTCGGAATCTGAGTGCCAGGATTCGGTGAGGCATAAGAGATCGATGGATTGCTTGGTGAATAGGTTGAGGATAAGATCGGATTTATTGAGAATAGATCTAGTGTTGAGGAGACCGAGGCGGAAACCGTGTGCTGTGGCGAAAGAGTCTAGTGGAGAAGACACATAGGAGAGATGGAGCGCCATCGAATTTTTGGACGGGTGTGGACAACTTGAAAATTTCCGTCTATGTTTCGGATGGAGAGTGATGTTTCGCCGTTTTCCTCGCGACGGCGTTTTTCGATGCGGGCTGAAGAGATTTGAGCGATTTCAGAAGGGGCGCGATCGGGGAAAATTCGAGTGGTTGAAGATGACATGAGTTTGAATCGTTGAGAGAGGACAGAAGACGCGTGAGAGCGATGCTTGAAAACAATTTTTAGGAGAGGGGGCTGGGAAGGATTAGATTGAGAAGATTTGTTTAGACGGATGAATGCGACTGGAGAAATGTCCTTGAAAAAGGATGGTTTATCCGCAGGAACAATAGACGAGAGGATGGATCTGAAGGCGGAAACATCGTGGTCCAGACGTGCTTGTGGAGATAAGGAGTTAGAAGGCGTGATATTAGTAACAATGACGCAACGATCGCGAGAAGCAAAGCGCTTCCGTAAAGGAGGACGACTGACGTGAGTAGGTGAGATCACGATAGAAGAGCTGGCAGTTGATGATTTGGAGGGATTTGGTTTGACGACGGGAGACATAGAGGATAATGATAATAAAGAGGGTGGCAAGCGATGTGAGGAAAGGTTATGAGTGGAAGGATAGTGGAGGTTGGTGGAGGTGATTTTGATTGATGGATGCAAGTTATTGAGAAACGAGACGGGAAGGACGGGACGTGGGGTGTCGGGGAGTGAAGATGACATGGAATGGGAAGTGTATATGGTGGCAGGGTCGGTGGGTGGAGAAAGGACATTAGAAACGACGGGGGTAGTTTGAGTTGACGTATTGGATGTTGATATGTGCTTATTGGAAAGGTTGCAGATTAGTTTGTTGGCACAAAAACCACATACGAAGTCTTCTTTAGTCTTATTCTTGTCGCAGGTGATTGTTGTCCAGACGCTGCAGTCGTGTATCGAGCACTGTACTTGCAGTTGTCCATAGTTGGTGTCGGTCTTAGTTGTTTTCTTACGTCCTATAAACTATGGTTGTCGTCGATTGTTGTCGTCGATGGTTGTCGTCGATGGTTGTCGTTGATGGTTGTCGTCGATGGTTGTTCGATGGTTGTCGTTGTAAGATGTTTGTAATTTTTATGGATTGTATGTATATTAGATCTCCAATGTGTATATTAATCTTTCAAACTTTCTTAGTAGGTCCAGGTAACTGTAATTTGCTGATATTATTGATTATAATCAGATTGTAAATATCTGATATACAGAATGTATTCTTAATGCTAGAATTGTAAGAACTTTAATAACCAATACTTTTTTTAACGTATTGCAATTTTCTTCATCAGGATAAAAATATTCTGATTTAGAAGGAAGTAAGAGTTCGAGCGATTGTTTTTAAAGGAAGGGACGAACGTTGGAGGATTTCTAGTGTGATGGAAAGATACGACTGCGGATGGACAAGTTAAACAAGATGGTGTTGAAAGGGGATATCGATGAGCATATGGATTTTAGTATGGGAGTAGGCAGGGGATCGGCAGATTAGGTTTCGTTGGGCAAGAACATGAGAACAGATGGGACTTCGGCAGGTGAGACAGGGAGAATATGTAAGAGTTCTGGGAAGATGAGGTTGGTAGCAGTGAGATGGAATAGAAACGGGATTGTGAGAGAGCAACGTGGATACTTTGGTCTTAAGAAATGACGAATAATCATGGGGATTGATGTTGCAAGACGAAGAGGAGCGAGAAAGGATTGAGCTAAAAGTATGCCAGAGAGACTTAGAGTCGAATGAAGTGTTGATTTTATGCTGCCAGAAGGAGTTGCATATGGTACGTAATAGGTTGAGATGACACTGGCGAAGAGCAAGATATGAATCACGGATCAATCACAATCGAAGAGCAAGATAGGAATGACGGCATCGACGCTTTGAGAGTAGGCATTGGATGTCAAACCATGGGGCACGGTGCAAGCGACGGTGAGGGTGATGCTTGAATTGCAATAGAATATTGAGAGTGGATTATGAATTCAGAGTCGAAAAGAAAGGCAAGATCGTGAAGAGAGAATGATGTTATTGTGTGAGAAGATAGATATGATTTAAGTATGGCGGAGCGGAGAAGGCGGAGGTCCAGTTTTCTCGGCGACGAATGATGGTAGGTGTGTAAAGTGGGGATTGGTTGAAAGTGATATCAAGGGTGACGAGAAAGTGATCGGAGACAGCGATGCTGTCGAGTGCTCCTCCAAGGATATGTGTGGGGGCAGTGGATACGAGTTTGTAATTGTAGTTGGATAGAATGTTGATGGACCGGTTGGAATCGGTGGAAGAGGGAGGTCTAAGCGGATGTTGAAGTCGCCTAGAACGAGAGAAGGGATTGAAGACAAAGAACAATGACAAAGGAGGTCAGCGAATTCGGTAAAAATAAGGGGTTAAGAGCTGATGAACCAGGACGGTATATAATGGCGAGATCAAGTATGATCGCACTAGAAGAACGACAAATGAGCAATTCAAGGGAGCAAGAACTAAAAGGCGGAATGATTTTGCAATGAGACGCAGGATGATGGGCGAATACGACAATGAAGCCGTGATTATTGAATTTAGAAGGAGATAAGCTTAAGGTGTGGGCGGATTCAACTAGTGAGCAACCGGCAGAGAACATATGGCGAATGGAGAGGTCGTCGGAATCTAAGTGCCAGGATTCGGTGAGGCAGAAGAGATCGATGGATTGCTTGGTGAATAGGTTGAGGATAAGATCGGATTTATTGAGAATAGATTTAGTGTTGAGGAGACCGACGCGGAAACCGTGTGTGGTGATGATAGGGGCTAGTTCAGAAGAAACATGGGAGATAGAGCACCATCGAATTTTTGGGCGGGTGTAGACAACTTGAAAATCTCCGTCTATGTTTTGGATGTAGAGGGATGTTTTGCCGTTTTCCTTGCGACGACGTTTTTTGATGCGGGTAGAAGAGAGTTGAGCGATTTCAGAATTGGTGCGATCGGGAAAAATTTGAGTGGCTGAAGATGACACGAGTTTAAATCGTTGAGAGAGGACAGAGGACGCGTGAGAGTTATGCTTGAAATCAATTTTCAGGAGAGGGGGTTAGAAGGATTAGATTGATAAGATTTGTTTAGACGGATGAATGCAACATAAGAGATGTCTTTGAAAAAGGATGGTTTATCTACAGGAGCAAGATACAAGATGATGGATCTGAAGGCGGAAACATCGTGGTCGAGACGTGTTTGTGGTGAAAAGGAGGTGGAATGAATGATATTAGTGACGATGACACAACATTCGCGAGAAGGAAAGCGTTTTCGTAAATAAGGACGAGTAACGTGAGTGAGATCATGATAGGAGAGCTGGCAGTTGAGGATTTGGAAGGAGTTAATTTGACAACGGGAGACATAGAGGATAATGATAATAAAGAGGGTCGCAATCGATGTGAGGAAAGGTTATGAGTGGAATGATCGTGGAAGTTTGTGGAGGTGATTTTGATTGATGGATGTAGGTTATTGAGAAACTAGACAGGAAGGACGGGACGCGTGTCGGGGAGTGAAGATGACATGGGATTAGAAGTTTATATGGTAACAGAGTCGGGGTGGAGAAAGGACATTGGAAGCCACGGGGTAGTTTTAGTGGACGTATAGCATGTTGATATGTACTTATTGGAGAGGTTGCGGATTAGTTTGTTGGCACAAAAACCACATATGAAGCATTATTTAGATTTATTGTTGCCGCATGCGATTGTTGTCCAAACGCTGCAGTCATGTGTCGGCACTGTACTTGTAGTTGTGCATAATTAATGTCGATCGTAGATGTTTTCTTACGTCCTTCCATTAACGTCCTTGTGTGTTCAAGCTGTAAGATTTGCTAGTGCTATTGATCGGCGAGCGCAGCGAGACGATCTCTCTGAGCTTATCGAAAGATTAAGCTTAATCCGCGAGTGGAGCGAGCGTAACTGACAGGAAACATTGTCAGTTATAAACAGGTCATTTATAACTTTTCTTCTCGTTAGCTAGCATTCATCGGATATAAATATTTAATTGTAAGAATTTATAATAACCAAGAATTTTTTTATATGTTATTCTATTAGACACATCATTAACGTATGCTTTGCATATCACCATTCTTAAAAACAGGAACTATAGTTGAACATTTCCGATCTAGTGGTATTTCGCATTTATCATTGGCATTTTAAACAATTCATTGAATTACGAGACCAGCACGGACCTTAAAGCTCGAAGCAGGTAGGGATGTATGTCATCAGGACCAGAAAATGAATGTATCCATAATTGAGCCAGCTCTGTATAGACAAAAGATTGGGAAACTATAAAACGACTTAACATGAACGAATTCTTTTCTAATATTGTCACTATGTTTGTAAGTAGAGTTCGTTACACCGAGCATAAACGAATCCGCGAATGCTTCAATAATGTCTGGCTGCAAGTAAACAAGCTGTTCATCATACTTTAAATACGATATGAGTGGTCTTGCACACCTATTTCAGCGAATATATGACCCAAATACCTTTGGGGTTGAATTAATCGAATTAATTATTTTACGTTCGTAGATTATGCACTTACAAAATTTAGCCCTCATGCACTGATTCCGACAGGCACTGTATGCTGATCGAAATGAAGGATCTAAACGATATTGTCTGCATTACGATGTTTTATTAGTGTCGTCAATTCATCGTCAAACCATGCTGGTTTAGTTCGTATAGATGGCAATATTTGTTTTCTCGGAGCGAAGTCATCTGATATCATTATTAGACATTCTCGAATTGACTGTCAGCGTTCATTAACATCAGAACTAGAATTGCCAAGAGTTACAGATGATGTATATTCTAAAAAATGAGATTCGTTCACACTATGCCATATGCGCTTTGATAACACAAACTAAACGTTGTCGCCTATCCGGCCATCTTTCATATTAACAGTAAACATTATAACGCAGTGATCACTGCTACTGATTAGAGTTTCATAGATGTTTCATAGTTTCATAGGTTATAGATGTTGTTAATCGTCTGTGGAAAGATACGATCGAGAACTGAAGAATGTGTGGAAGGAAACCTCGTGGAAAAATTAACATGTTGAATAAGTAGAAGTTTTTCATCCATAAATTTCCGAAGCTTCCCATCCGCTGCAAATCCGAATTGCAGAGTCGGATTATCAATGCAAACACTAGTTGGGGGAATGTTAAAGTCCCCAACCAAAATGAACAAATTTGTGCAATTGAATGCGCGTCTTACTAAAACACGAAATTCCTCATCCAGGCAGTCATTTTAAGGCGTTCTATATAGAACACTAAGAGTGAACTGTTTATGTGCTACTTACATACTCGCAAATAAAAGCTCATAAGTTCCACATTTATTAAAATATTCCGTCATATTATTCACAGTGATGTTAGATTTAATGTATAACGCAACTCCCCCACCTCTACGACGCGACGCTGTCCATATAAACGAAACGATAATTATCTACGCTCACTAGACTTGACTCTAAGTCTTTTAGCAATTTCGTCAATCCTTTATCTAAACATTGTTGATATAACTGAACGCACAGCGAAAACAATCGTCTAAGCGATCTTGAGGAGTAAAAGAATTCGATTCAGATATAATAGCGATGTTCACAAAGCTTGATCGATCATAATTTATTCGCTGTTTTTTAACACTCACAGTTGAAATCTTAGTAGTCCCTAAAACAGAACCACTACAAGTATTGCTAAAATTATGCGAACGTGACAATATGTGATTGTGCACTGCAAATGTAACATGTTCGGTCTCTCGGACACAATCGCCTATCTGAATATGTCTAAAGTTGCTACTAGTCCCAACATCTTTAAATTTTAGTACATAACATGGAATATCATTTGGGAATATATCTGAAGCCGTATTCGTCAATTGATACTGATTTCTGAAAGAATAATTGCTATTGATGGCACTTGGCGAGTAGGTTCTCCAATGATATCTAATAGTGAGTGGAGTATTATCAGCTGGGCATATTGACTGGCACTTGGTATCATTATCTTCAATAACTTCTTGATGACATATGATATCATGATCTTAAATAACATTAACATCAAGCGGAGACACTGTATTTAATAATGACCAAATATTATGATATGTCTAGCATCCGTTTCTGGGATGGATTGCACATATTTATCAACGCAATTAATACTTCCTATTCCTAATTCACAAGTTTTCTGCTCAATTTCTAAACGATTTTGTGACTGTAAATTAATATGTAGCTTGTTTATCATTCGGGCACAGCAGAATCCACAGAAGGATATCTTTGTCGACAAAGAATTTACCATATCTTCAAACATGACAATATTAGAAAAGAATTCGTTCAGTTAAGCGTTTTAATCCCAATCTTTTGTTATCCAAATATCACATTTTCTGTCAGACATACATCCCTACCTGTGCGTTGCTGGTCTCGTAATTCAATGAATTGTTTAAAATGCCAATGATAAATGCTTGATGAGATATAGTTCCTGTTTTTAAAGATTGCAAAGCATATTAATGATGTGTCAAGATCATATAAAAAAATTCTTGTTATTATAAATTCTTACAATTAAATATTTATTTAATTGGATTAGTCGGGCTTTGCGTGGACACAATTTTACTTTAGCCCATCGCCGAGTTATACGCTCTAAAACTGTACAATTTGGACCGAATCGTATAAGTAACCGATTGAAGAAATTGTCCAAGATCGGTTTCAGCATTCAAACATAAACTTTTGTGACTTTTGTTTGTGAGTCTTTTTTTTCTTTACTTTTCCTTTTCTTTTTTTTTAACAGTGCAACTGTGAGCTTTGCTCGTCTGTTTGTCGAAATAATAATAATAATAATAATAATATCTTCTGAGCAGGCAATCGTTATCCAAATATCACAGTAGGTGCGTTGCAGCCACGATAGATATAAAAGATTTATCAAGATCTGATTTTTCCATAATTGATGTGAATATTAATTGACAAGAACTTGTAATTATCTTGCAGTGATTCTATAACGAACACTGATTATAACTTGTAATTATACTAAAAAACTTCTAAAAAACTTTTACCTAACATGTTATCTTATGGATTCCTTCATCGGGATGGAATTCACACAGATTGTTTAATTTGAGTAGTTCGTCAGTATTAATTGATTGTTCACTCATATTGGATTATTTATTAATGGAGAGAGTGAAGTAAAATATTTATTTAATCGAATTTTCAATAGCCTACTGCTATCATCTACAGAAGTAAATGTTACAAAATATTTTTTTTGCAATTTTTTACAAGTTTGTCAGTTATTGACTCAATTCTTAAATAAATTGAACCGAGAACAAAAGAAAGGTTTAATCTGAATATTTAGAACAGCAATGTATACATATTATTATAACAAACAGAAGCAAATGAGCTACAAGCTCGTGTCGCTTACAAAACATTAGTACACAAGGATGAACTCAATATCTCTAAGAAGGTCCTTCTTATATTTTAACCATATTTGAATTTTGCTAGTTCGTCTGGAAAAGGTAGTTTCAACAGTCATTCATCGCAACTCTTCAATAGTGTTAGTTTCAATTCTGATCTGGGACACTTAGTTTCATTCAGCAAATTATTGACCGTTCCTAGTAATCCCTTACCACAACCCACACGCTATTTATCGATTGGGTATTCTAATCTTCGTAGTTTGCCTGCTCAAATAGTGGAGTTGAAGTATCACATGCTTTCTCATTCGTATGACATTTTCTGCGTTGCTGAGTCCTGGTTGCATCAATATATTGTCGATACCACTGTGAACATTCCTGGTTTTCGCCTTATACGAAGCGACAGGATATCAGGTAGGCGAGGTGGCGGTGTCGCCGCGTATGTCAGAGAAAATTTCCTCATATCTGAGGTGTTGAATATTTGTGACCCTTGTGGGTCTTTTGAGACTCTATGCTTCCGTATTGATCACTCAGCGACCAGTATGAATTTTTGCGTCGTGTATCGATCTCCGTCAGTAATTGCAGACACTGATCAACTAAAACTTATTTTACAATCGGTATGTTCCTCCCCTCACTTTATTCTTTTGGGCGATTTTAATCTTCCACGATCTAGATGGTCAGACTATGTCTTTTCTGATGGTAGTTCCACGGAAAGGGAAATATCTGAGTTCCTTGCTGAGGAACTCATGCTGATTCAGCATGTACAAGAACCAACTTGCTAAATTTCAAGATCGGATTCGGTACTTGATCTGGTGTTTTCCAGATATGTAGGAGACATAATCAAAGTTGATCATCTCCCTCCTTTAGGAAGTAGTGACCACTGCTTGCTCTCCTTGACGGCTGTCCCTTATTCCAGATTCTGTCCACCTTGTTCAAAAACTTACAAACGTCATTGGTCGAAAGTGAGAAGAGAAGATGTTTTGAGAGTTTACAACCAATTCCCGTGTACTTTTATGAACACGGACAAGCTATCATTGAATATGATCACTGATTACCTACATAAATTATCTGATATTCTTGCCCCTATGCGCGAATCCTCTTATGCTGCTAAGTCACCTGCATGGATAGATTCCAACGTCAGACAACTAATAAGTTCAAGAAATTGTTTATGGAAGCTTCAGCGTTCTGATTCTAGTTTCTCTGCCAGATATAAATATGTTCGAAATCTTTGTACTAGAGTGAAAGCAACAAAACGATGTGCATTCGAATCGTATATCGCTAATAATGTAACACGGAATCCAAAACTATTCTGGGCCTATGTTCGTCGCAACAGAACCCTTAATACAGAAATCAAGTATGTCCTTAATGCGGAGGGATGTATGATAACTTCTCAGAGTGGTATTGTGGAATGCCTTGCTACGTCTTTTTCGATACCGACAAATAATTCACAAAGAGCTTCTATCACTTCGCATGGTGTAGCATTAAAGCAATCTTCGCGTTTTCTTCCAGTAACAATTAGTGAGATTGTAAGTCAGCTTGATCAGCTTGACCCATTTAGCTCTACTGGCCCTGATGACATTTCTCCGTTTCTCTTGAAGAATTTATCTAGATATTTGGCTCCTTCCCTTCTTGCTATTTTTGAGAACAGTTTGACCAGTGGATGTGTTCCTGAAGTCTGGAAAACTGCCATCGTAGTTCCGATCCCAAAGAAAACCATTGCAACGGCTTGTACTGACTATAGACCAATCAGCCTGACTAGTTCTCTATGCAAAGTGCTTGAAAAGTTGATCGCCACCCGGATCAGGCATCACTTGAGGGAACTCGGAATAATGTCGTCTTCTCAGCACGGTTTCCTCTCTGGTCGTTCCTGCTTAACAAACTTATTGACTTCACGCGAAATGTGGGTTGAGGCGGTCAGTCGCGGCCAATCAATTAATGTGGTATTCATTGACTTTTCAAGAGCATTCGATCGGGTGCCGCATGAGAGCTTGGTAGCATTACTATTTAACTACGGCATTCCTGTAATGTTGTGTAATTGGATTCAAGATTTCCTACGTCATCGTTTCTTTAGGGTGAGAGTTGGCACCCATCTTTCCACTTCCAGACGCGTTTACTGTGGTGTTCCGCAAGGTACCGTACTAGGACCTCTGCTGTTTATTGTGTTCCTTAACGATTTGTTGCTGCGGATTCAGAGTCCCTGTCTTGCTTTTGCTGACGACCTCAAAATATGGTCTGTAGATGATATTGATCCGCTTGGCATTTCCCTGCAGGAAGACCTTAATGAAATATATCAATGGAGTGAGGCTACTGGTATGAAGATCAATGTTGACAAATGCGGCCACATGAAATTAGGAAGGCGTTGCGATGACCGTCGTTTTCGCCTCGGAACTTCAATTCTTAATGTCGTCATGGAGTATAGGGATCTGGGTGTCATGGTGCATAGGACATTGAAATCCCGATCAAATACAGAGTTTGCCCATAGCAAGGCTTTGCGAGCTATGTACTGCGTCAAAAATGCATTTAATCGTATTAATCCATACGTCTTCAAACGGCTTTACTGCGCTCTTGTTCGCCCGCATATAGAGTACTGCGTGCAAGCAGTTTTTCCATACACTAAGAAAGAGTTCAATAGACTAGAGTCAATCCTTCGTAGAGGTTCTCGAATGTGTATGGATGGATCATATTCATATCGTGAACGGCTTGAATTTCTAAAGATACCATCTTTGGGTCAGAGGCTATATTACCTAGACCTTGTTGCATTATGGCGAATGGTAAATGGGATAGATGGTTTTCCCTCGTGCTATGTTAAAGTTTGTTCTCAGACGCATCGTGGCCACCCGTTGAAACTATTTAAGTTTCCCCATGGTAAAGTAGTGAGTTTGGCTAGGCTCTCACATCGAGCATTAAACGCCTGGAACACGTTGCCAGGAGAAATAGCATGTACCAAGGACTTATCTCAATTTAAAGTTCAACTTCGTCAGTGGATTAACGATCATGGCATTCCGAATGTATACAATATTATGTAACCGCTATTAACTTTTTTTTTCTTCTTTTCTTTTCTTTTTTATTTCCTATGTGATCAGTTGAAACAGCCATTTGGCTATAACTTGTAATACTAATAATAATAATATACAGTTAGTGATAATATCATCTAAGAGTGCTTAAAATAAAAGCTGAAAGTTCTCTTGATGGATCTACAGATCTTGGCATTTAACATTTTCTAATTGATTATTTCTAAATACTAAATGATTATTCACACGCATCTGTTTATCGAAATGTGCCTTTTTCGATACTCATTATTGATATACGATTTTATCAAAGAATAAAATAGCTTTTACTATTCATTTTATCTAAACTTAAAAACTCATTCCTCCCAAGGATAACGATCCGGTATAGACTGTGAGTTTGTCTCGCACAGCCATTGCTCCATCCTCCGCATAAACTGCTGTCTACTCTGAATAGCGACCATATCCTCCGGAAGTAAGTTCCACATCCTCACCGCCCGGTGCGATAGGCGACTGATTCTAGACAGCTTCCTATGGTGCAGCGTTTTACAGTCAAAGAGTTGCCCCGATTCGTATCACGTTTGTCCCGCTGGATACAGTTTGCCGGACACCCATCACGTCCGAGTAACATATCTCTGAAGCATAAGATGTCGCTACACACTATCGCAGACCGAACCGACGGTATGCCTATCTCTCGCAAGCGAAACCTATAAGAATAACTACTCGGAAGAGGACAGCACATCGTTAACCTGCGAAGAACATTTACTAAATCATTCAGCTCGCCTCGCGTGCACGGGAAATGTTGCTGGTGTACAGTATAAAAGAATGGGCCTAATTATTGAGTTGTACATCACTTTAAGACAAAACACACATGGGTAACGAAAGCACATACGAAGCACATAGCTCAATTGTCTGGTCGACTGAATAATCCTGTCTGTGTTTGGACGACTCTTTAACGATTCGTGCACAAGTACCCCTAAGTCTCTAGTGCACTGTACCTGCTCAATTGGCTCACCACCTAAACTATACACAAAATAAAATTTCTTAACTCCTAAGTGCATGTGACTGCACTTAAAGGTATTCAAAAGCAATCCCGTCGTTCTGCTCCATATGCTTATAGTGTCGAGGTCATCTTGAAACTCCAAACAGTTATCATATGAACGAACACACTTTTATAACTTCAGGTCATCCGCAAACGCTAGTACATCACATTCTAATCTTACAAGTAGATCCTGAAGAAAAATATTGAATAACAAGGGTCCCAGGACCGATCCCTGAGGAACACCTGCGTAAGTATTTCGTGGAGGAGAAAGGCTACTCCCTAACCTAACTTGATATGATCGACCTTTCAGGAACGACTCGATCCAACGAACTACACTCGGATCAATCCCGTATTGAGCCAACAGTAAGAGCAAAAGATCGTGCGGTACTCGGTCGAACGCCCTACTAAAGTCAATGTAAATTACATCAACCATATCTCCGTTTGCAACTATGTCTGTCCAAGTTTAACGTGCCGTAATTAGATTGCTAAGGCAGTACCTGCCGGTACGAAAGCCATGCTGAGATGGTTGTAGTAGCTTACCTCTTTCCATGTGAGTGGTAATGTATTTATGCACAAACCTCTGGAGGCATTTGCATACAATACTGGTCAGGCATACTGCACGATAATTGAACGGATTGTCTCTGCTACCCTTTATTTTCGAAACTTATTTAAAAAAATAACTTATTTTCGAAAGTTATTTAAAAAAAATATTTTTACTTGGCAAATGCGTGACGGCGCACGCTTACATGACCACAACAATAAAAAATCTAAATCATGTTTCAATGAGGTGAGTTTATGCACCGTAGGCTTCTATAACTTTCCAGAATAAAACATTAAACAGTAGAGTCTCTTCTACTACCAGAATTAAATTTTTCAATTAATATAATTAAAATTACCGTATTTATGTTGTTAAGTAATTTATTAATTGTTAAGAAATAATTTATTATTCAATAATTTAATTATTATTTTTTTTTAATTTTTTTTTAAATTACAATCTCTGGGTTACCCGCAAATGGGCCCGTAAATAAAAATTCAGTTCAGTTTGGGTTCAAAATTCTGGACGTCCGATTGCAGATCGCGTTCCTCTGATGCATCGCGATGTCATTTTTGCAAGTAATAGGCCTAGACGCGTTCTAAGCTTTGTAAGCTCGTAATTTAATAATTTAATTATTAATAATTAATTATAATTATTTAATAATAATTAATTACTAAGTAATTAGTAAGGAATACTTGTGTGTTGGCTTATAAAGTAACATTATTTTTTAATTTAAAAAGTTTTTTTTTCATTAGACGGCTTCTTCATTTTGCCATTTCATCTTTTGTCATATTAGACAGTTCAATTTGCGTCTATTCTAGTTGCTGTTAAAAAATCGTTGCAGTGTATTCTGGTAATAATAAGTCAAAATGTTAAATTCAAATGATGCAGACTTTCAGTTTCAAAATGGTATATTTGATGTTATTCGGTTCAAATATAATTTAAAAATAATATTTGTTTAGAAAATTGTACTGTATACTCAAAGTAATTAATAATATTTTGTAAGTAACATAAATGTTCTATATTTCAAAATTAGATAGCTATTGTTACAATTTGTGTGTGATATGCAATTTATAAAAAATACGTTTGCATGGCTACACCCATTAAGTTTTAAGCGACTATATTGCGCGTTGGTTAGCCCATATTGAATATTGTATCCATGCATTATTTCCATCTACTAAGGCAGAAATCATGAAGCTTTAGTCAGTGTTTCGAAGAGGCTCCATATTGTGCTTTCAGCCTGCGCATTCATATGTAGACCGCTTAGCTTCCTTACCGCTCATTTCAGTGCGTCAAAAGTTGATTTACCTAGATCTCATTGCGACGTGGCAGATGGTTCATTTCGCATATGGATTTCCTTCTCCCTATGTGCAGATTAATTCTTCAGCTCGTAGAGGTCATCCTCTATCACTACATTAATTACCACATGGTAAAGTCCCAAACGTGGTGCGACTTTCACATGGTCCTTAAATATATGGAATGTATTGCCTAAAAAATTGCATGTGCATTCAGCTACTGGAGCTTCAAGCAAAAAATTCGACATTGGCTATTAAATACTGGTGTGGACGCTTTAAGTTTATTTAGTTAATGATTTTTTTGTATGAACAGTTAAAATATTCATTTGCGGCTAATAATTTATTTGTGAAAATAAATAAATAAATTTTGCATTAAAGGCAGCATGTAAAAGTGTTTCAATGACTCTTTTTTGTAACAAATGCCTCGATATGCTGTTTTTCATATGACTAAGAAGAACAAATATCTTACCTCAATTTCTTTATTCGTAGATTGATTCCCCTTTTATGACTCTCATATCTTCTCTCCTATTATCAGGATTTGATTAGTGCCTTAGTCTATTTTCCAACTAACCTAAATTTACTCTTCCACTACGACGCATCCGTCCAAATTCTCTTCCGTCTTCGTCGTTTTGATCATACATCTCACCATCTTGATTCTCTCGATTTGCCTACCATCTATTCTCGTGTTCAAATTCGTCTTCTTCTCATTGCTTTCCGCCTTGTGACTTTTCCTACCCCTTTATTTATCAGCCTTCCTTTTCTCGACAATTCTCTTCCTGTTTACTGTTCTTTGCGTTCCCGAAATTCCCTTATTTTACATGTCCTAAACTATTCTACATCTTTTGGCTTCCGCTCTTTCCACGTGGCTGCTCCTCTCTAGTGGAATCATCTGCCTATTTATATACGCCAATCAACCTCAATAACGTGCTTCAAACGTCAAATCCGATCACATTTAAGCAATTTAACAAATTTATCTGTATGATGTTTGCTGTTTTTTGTTAGTTAGTGAACTTGTAAGCGTACAGTTAGAAAACATTTGCCTGTTTTCAATAAATAAATATACTATCTCTAATAGGCTTCAATTCCGAGTAATTGAAACTCTTAGTGATGCTATTAACCATAATGAAGCATTGTATATTAGGCTATATTGTCAACACCCAATAACGGTACTGACTGTGTATCGTTCTCCAAGATCAAACACAGATAGCATAGCTGCTATAATGAAGAGAAGTAGTTATTGTGATAGATTTGTTGTACTCGGTGATTTCAACATGTCATCTGTCAATTGGGTTAATTACACTTCCAATGACTCGGATATTGAAAGTTTGAAGCTACTTGGCTTAATAAACAGCTTGGCTCTTAAGCAAATGTCAGTCAGAGTACAAGATTTTCACAGGATTCACATTCACTTTTGGATTTATGCTTTACTGTACCATATGACATTCTCGATAGATTAAGCGATCTGGACCCAATAGGTCATTTAGATCATGTGGTCATTTCGATTGGTCTAAGCGATGTCTACTCACATGGCGTAAATCCGACGTCGTCTGTAAACCCATTCAGAACTGACTTTGCTCTAGTAAATAAATATCTCGTTGGGGTAAAGTGGTTGGATGCTTTTGATGTTGGCGTCGAATATTCATGGCAGTTTTTCAGGGATACTCTGTACCACCTCCTTAATCGTTTCTCACTTCTTCAGAGTAAACACTGTATGACATCGATCTTACCGCCTTGGTTTAATAGCGACATAAAACATGCTTTAAAGATGAGACGTAAGGCCTTTAATGACTATCGTAAAGACAGAGCTAATTTCAGCACTTATAAGAAATGGCGAAACCTCGTTACGTCCATGAAGCGAACTGGTAGGCGATCTTTCGAAAAGCAGCTAAGTATAAACTGTCACCGTGATCCCCGCTCTTTATTTAGGTATGTGACTGCTAAGCATACGCGTTGTAAACCTATAAATTGTATACAACGTGACGATAGGAAATTCATAACTTATTCTTTGCAGATATCAAATATGTTTGGAAATCATTTCCATTCTTTGAATCTTGACCATAAGTATGTGACAATTGGTGATCCGGGTACATTTGAATCACCCGGAGATGACACCAGAGACTTCTTCCGATGTAATGATGTTCTTCAAGAGCTTCAGAAACTTAAATGCAAAGCAGGTGCGGGTCCAGATGGCTAACCGCCCGTATATCTGCGCAACATCGCTGACATAATATGTCATCCGCTTTACAATATTTTCTCTGCGTCTGTTGCTTTTGGCGTTGTTCCTTCTGATTGGCAGAATTCCATCATCTGTCCTATTTATAAGTAAGGGGATAGTTCGTCCATTGACAATTATAGGCCTATTAGTCTCACTTGTGTGTGTTGTCGTGTGCTAGAGAGATTGATTAAGCGACGAATAATAGAATTTCTAGATAGATTTCAAATTTTGAACCCAGCACAGCATGGCTTCCGAAAAGGTTATTCCACGACTACTAATCTTGTACATGCACGTGAAAATTGGTATCACTATTATGATCAAGGTATACCAGTTGATGTCATTTTCTTTGATTTCTCAAAAGCGTTCGACTCAGTTAATCACACGCGTCTTATTGAGAAGTTGGATACATTCATCTTGATAAGAGGATCATAAACTGGATTCGTGTATTACTTTCTAACCGACAAAGTGTCGTACGAGTAAGTGAGTCGCTGTCGAGTCCATTTCCAGTGTTGTTAGGTGTTCCACAGAGAAGTGTATTGGGTCCAATCTTATTCAGTCTTAATATCAACGAGTTGATACCAAATATCAGTTCATTCAGTTTATTATATGCAGATGATCTTAAAGTTCGGCGACCTATTATTTCCGATCTTGATAAACAGCATTAACAAAGCGACGTCGACGTTATATCCAATTGGTCTAAACGAAATCACTTGAGGATCAATTCCGCTAAATGTACATGTATGCGTATATCACGAAGATCATGTGATCATCTTGGAGGTGAGTACCAGTTTGGTTCAATTAGTATCGAAAGAACCCACTCATATAAAGATTTGGGAGTTTGGGTTTGCGCTGACTTATCCACTCGAAAGCATTCAGACTACGTGTGTTGCATCACAAAACGCTTAATAGGACATACTCGTCGAGCTCTGATAGGCATAGATCCGTTATGTTACCATACCTTAGCAGATGCGTTTTTCTTGAGCCATATCTTATACGCATCGCCAGCTTGTTATCCCGAAACTACTTATGAGAGTCGTGCATTGGAGAAAGTGTTCAGATCAACAACTAAATTAGTCTCAGGGCTGCATATTTTTGGCTACGCGAAACGCCTCCAGATATTAAATATGCCTTGTCTGCGATATATCTGTGACAAGCGTGATATCTCTCTTGTTTGGAAAATTCTGCATACTAAAGATCATCCACTGTCACATCTACTGCAACTGAGAGGTCAACCTTCTCTTCGCGGACACCCCTGATGCTGAAAACACAAAGGTACATGCATGCAGTTTCCTGCTTTGCCAAACGAGTCGTACGATCTTGGAATTCGCTTCAGAGTGCGACTGTTTTGTTGTCTACTGCTTCAAGTTTTTGCACCCTACTGGATGATGACCCTTCCTTCTCAAGACAACGGTGGGATTTTCAGTAGTTCATCTGATGAGGGAGGGACAAATCGACTCTTATTCTTTTTATTCTTTTTATTTTGTGAAGCAACTTGTAAAGAGCCTCGGCTCAATTTGTTGTCAATTAATAATAATCAACATCGTAGCACAATTGTATTTTATAATTAGTATTATCGTGATGTGCCTGGTGAAGTCGGGTGTTAATATAAATCACATTATGTTAGATGACAACAAAAACAGCTTAAATGTCCACGTTCATCACTGGATTATACGCATAATCTCATGTTCATTTGTATTAACGAAAAATATGGAGGTTCAATAGCAAATATTAATGACATGGTCATTACTTGAAATAAAAACGCCCTATTAATTCACTTAATCATCTATCTAATGAAAAGTGCTTTTATTTCATTTATAATCCACAAATTCCTCTTATCACATGCCATTAAGTTCTCAATCAAGATGTAGTTGATGTAGCCTAACTATCAGTGACTGATGAGGTCTACCAATACTGAAATATAGTGTACTGTGGTATACTCATCAAATTTCAATTGCAGTTTATCGTTAAGTTCAACAAAGAATATGGCATATGAAGAGAATTCGATAAGCGGATTAGACTGAGGATGGGGTATTGCTTTTTTGTGAGCTATGCTAGATCATTGTGGCTACTTAATGATCACAAGGGCCACATGTCGAAACGGAATGTGATGACTGCACGTGTACATAAACTTAAAAGTTTAAAAAAAAATATATATTTTAGTTGAACGCCAACCAATTTGTCATTATCCAGATTTATTTTTTTATGGAAATCTAATATTCACGATACAAATTTCGCATTTGTTTGTCACATTCAATCTTTCGGCTGGTTAATCTACATTCTTAATTTCTCCTGGAATGCTTCTCGCCGACAATAATTAGCTTAAAAAGCTCATTATTGTCGGCTCATTGTTATTAATGAGATCATTATTATTCGTAGATATATTGATTTCCCATCTTGTATGACTCATATCTTCTCTCCTATTCTCATGACTTGATTACTGTCTTAGTCTATTTTCGAATCCTCCTGAATTCACTCTTCTTACACTACAACGCATCGTCAACGCAGCAGTCCGGATTTTACTCCGTCTTCGACATTTTAATCATACATCTCACCATCTTGCTTCTTCCTTTACCTACCATTTATTGTCATGTTCAAATTCGTCTTCTTCTCATTGCTTTCCGCCTTGTGACTTTTCCTACCCCTTTATTTCTCAGCCTTCCTTTTCTCGACAATTCTCTTCCTGATTACTGTTCTTTGCGTTCTAGTAATTCCCTTATTTTACATGTCTCAAACTATTCTACCTCTTTTGGCTTCCGCTCCTTCCTTTCGGCAGCTCCTATTTCGTTGAATCATATGATCATTTATATACGTCAATAAACCTCAATGGCGTGCTTCAAACGCGAAATCCGATCACATTTAAACAATTTAACCAATTTATCTGTATGATGTTTGCTGTTTTTCTGTTAGTTTGTGGACTTGTAAGCGTGCAGCTGCCACGTATTTAGCACGTAAAATAAATATATATTATTAAATTTTGAGAAAATTTACGCTTTTATCGTATATATTAACATTTACGATAATTAAATCTGTTATTTATTAGTCAATTCATAAAATTGACTTTTATTTTAAATTTCAATTTTAAATTTTAACTTGATATAAATTATATAAAATCTTATAATAATTATTTATTCTATTATTTAATGCACAGAAGAAATACATCATTAGCATGTATTTGGCCCCGCTGCTATGTTGGGTAGAGGAGTTAGGGGCCGAAACCTAATAGCATAGCAGTTCCTCCTGATGACCTCTAATCCTTATTCTGATACATAGTTCTTTTTTATCTATTAGTCAATTCATAAAAATGACTTTTTAAATTTCAATTTTTTATTTTAACTTGATATAAATTATATAAAATCTAAAAACAATTATTAATTTTATTATTTAATTATTAAATTTTGATTTAGCATTATTATGTTTTGTTTTGTTTATAATTATATTAAATACGTAGACTCAGTTATCTGATTTAATATCTAAGATATGTATTTAGAACTTACTAATCTAAAGGAATAATAACGCTAGTAATTATTTTGTGTTAATATGCAGAACACTTTTTTTGGTAAATTATACTGAATGACAGAGTCATTTTAAATTCTTGAGATGTTTTGTAATTGTAAATCTACGGTTCAGCATATGAACGTAGTGATTTAAGTCTAGAAACAATCATAAAAGGTATAACGATTGAATCAGATAATAAAACTATACATATATCCTGATGTCTTCATACACATGTCTTCATATGATATATGAAGACATATATCATATGATATATGCCTTCAGTATGATATACTGATGACTAAGTTTATTAATAGTAAAAGCTTAAATACATAAAAAATAAACATTTGGAAAACTTATATATTTGATAAAATTAAAAATAAAATGAAAATAACAAACAATTATAAAAGGAAAGATAAAATTAATAAAGATATGTATAAAGAACTTACTAAATTAAAGGATAACTATATAATAACAACTATTGATAAAGCTAGTAATAACTTTGTCTTCATATGCAAAAAGCTTTATTATGATATACTAATGAAAGAGGTTAATTCTAATGATTTAAATGTAAATCCAACATATGAACGTAGTGAGTTGAGTTTAGAAACAATTATTACAAGTCACTGTTCTATAATGGATAAAAAGGGTATAAAGGTTGAATTAGATAATAAAACTATACCTATATTATATTGGAATCCAAAATTAGATAAAAATCCAATAAAACCTAGGTTCATATGTAGTGTTTTTAAATGTACATTGAAATCACTTCCTGTTTCAATTCATAAAAATAGACTTTATAGAAAATTTAAATTATAGAAAATCTAAAAACAATTATTAATTTTATTATTTAATTATTAAATTTTGATTTAGCGTTATTATGTTTTATTTATTTTATAATTATATTTAATACGTAGGCTCAGTTAGCTGATTTGACTGTTAAGTGGCATATATGTTGGTATAAATAGAAATGATAGAGATTAGTGAATTAGAGAAAAATAAAATTGAAATGGGGTATGATAAAATCTTTTAACTTTGCTATAAACTTCGTCGACTCAGTTATAAACTGAGTCGACGAATAAACTTCGTTGACTCAGTTATCTGATCTTATAAATTGTGATAGAATGAAGAATTCGTGACCATTGCTGCTTATTGATCTGCCGAACAGCGCATTACTAGGTAATCATATAAATCGGAAATGGACAAGTTTGAACACGTTGAGGGCCATATTTTCATATTGTTCTAACCTCAATTGCTGGACTAATTAAAAAAATGTAATCATTTTGTAAAACAAACTTGGTCGATCTGTATATATCAGCTTCAAATTCTAGCTGCGGGCCGGATAAAAGTGCTCTGCGGTCACAAGTACAGTTGAAGCTGAATTGCTGGATAAATTCAAGCATAACATGAGCTAAATGGATGTTTTGCTACTACAGAACACAAATCGCTGATCTAATTTCATTTATTAAAATTTCATGTTTATTATTCGTTTCTATACGAATTGTTCACCGTACAGTAAACCGTAAACTGTCGTTTTACTATTGTGCATATTACTTACACGAGCAGTTATTATCCATTTGTCGGTTTCATATTTCCCCGTGTGGTTGTTTCAATCCTATCAGCATCACTGTACACTACAGTCAGCGTGGGTGGACCTCATCAACAGTGACTTCATGCCTACTTTTCAGTAGTGTGCTCACTCTGATGAGGTCTATCCACGCTGATTGTAGCGTACAGTGATGCTGATAGGATTCAAACAACCGCACGAGGATAATATGAAACCGATCAATGAAGTAATACGGCTCGTGTAAGAAATGGATATTCACAATAGCCAAGTTTATATTGTTGTCTTGTTTAACAGTGAATTGACAATCTAAAGAGCCTTACGAATATTATTAAATGCTGTATGCTTTAATGGCGATAAATTTATAAATTTAATTTTAAATTTAATTCCCATTCGTGTTATAAATATTCGAGTTCTATTTATCTTATCTTGGATCTGATTGTATGTTTTGCGTTGATTAAGACTACAATTCTCTACTTGATGTGAAATTTAACCGAATTCTTTATATTTTGAAAAATAACAAGGCTCTTTCGAGTACACGAATAACAAGGGTAAGCTTTTACTTTGTTTTCAACCTGTCATATCTGAATTTTGAATTGTTTGTGCGATTAGCTCAAACAATTAGCTTACAAGATTTTGGAGGAAATGAAAAGATCATGCATGTAATATCAAGTTATATATGTATTTGAAAGGCAATTATATTTTAAAATTTTGTAGCAAGCCACCTCAGAATGTGATTTTGTATTACAGTAAACGTCTGGATATTTTGAATGATATCCGATCAACTGATGATAAATTCGCAAAGAACTTAAATGACAGTGATGATACTGAGGAGAACGAATGCAAAGTAGAATCCGCATTATTTGATTTTGCAATGCGTTTAAACAGTAATTTATATTTAGCAAAACCTAAGAAATCGAAAACCGAGAAAATTGTCCAACAATTCAAACTCACAGGTAATTTTCTCGTGGGTCCTATTTCTTCCAAATGCATCCTTAATTACTTCTGATGTTCTTGTACATGTTGTTCAAAGTCAAAGCAACTTTGATTTTGGACAAAATCTAATTCAAAGCTTATGAACAACAGCTTTCTCTCCAACGCATCTTCCCGATTTAATTACTTTTTTACTGTTTTCAAATTCTACCTGCGCATTTCTCCACCAAAGTACAAAGTCATCATGCATTTTTACTTGATTCTAATATTTCCATTTTCTAAAAGCAAATACTTTAAATTTTTGTCTCTAAGCGATTACATAAATTTTAATCAAATAAATTTTAAATCGTAAATGACAGGTTACATTTGTAAGGATTTTCATTTGTAAGGACAAGAGCGAAATTGCGAAAGCATACGTCTATATTGATGAGTCATGTGCATATCACTTATATGTTCAAAATCAAATGTCAGAGGATATGTTGCAGCTAACAAGGATTTTAAAGCATAACGCCAAGGAAGGCAGTCGCATTATTCAGCGAGATATCTCGGTATTATCAAAATATCATATATAATTTATTTTATTTTTGCAAATTAAGCGTATTGATGTGATGGATACAACAATGGATAAAAATACATCCGAAATTGGAAAACTTTCTTATAGCGTCCGCATTTGCCTGTCAAAAATTTCATGTTGGCGAACATTTATCACATGGATGTTGCTGATATTTTCGTTTCTCTTTATTGTCATAATTATAAGCTTATTTCCTAAGTAACAGTGATCAATAAATTGAACTCATATTACTATCAAATTTAGATATTTTGCAATTCTTAAAATTTCATTATTTAATGTATTATATTTTATATTATATGGTATGCATGAATACTCATGCAAAAATATGTTTCTTGTAAATTTAAATATGTCATCTTTACGATATAAATTAATAGTAGTTTTAGTTAATGTTAATTTAATGTTCATATCTAGATATACACCTTCTTTATCTTAACACATCCGCCGTATCCGCCCCCTTATCGACTTCCGTTCTTGTATGTCTCTTCTTTCATCGCTTCTTTTCCCTAAAATCGATTACTGCCTTAGCCTTTTCGCCAATTCTCCAAAATCCATCATCCTACCCCTACAACGAATAATCAACACCGCCGTTCGAGTGCTCTTTCGCCTCCGTCGCTTCGACCACACATCCACATATTTTGCCCAACTCTCCTGGCCCACCATCCACATCCGCATCAAACTCCGCCTTCTTCTCATTACTTTTCGTCTCATCGCTGTCGGCTCCCCATCGTTCATCAACCTTCCTTTCTTAGACGATACTCGCCCCACCTCGCTATCGCTTCGTTCCTGTCATACCCTCTTACTCCACGTTCCTAATTACTCCAACAACTACGGTCTCCGATCCTTCCTCGTCGCCGCCTCACTCGCCTGGAATCAACTCCCTCTCGACGTCCGCCGCGCTCCCTCTTTTATCACATTCAAACACCTCCTCCGTTCACACCTTCTCGACGCCTGATTTACAGTTTTGTTTTTGTTGTGGTCATGTAAGCGTGCGCTGGCACGCATTTGCCACGTTAAAATAAATCTTTTTTTTTAATATTGGTTTTGTTAAGAATAAGGCTTTCTGGATAAATGTGCTCACTAATTGAATAAAAATTATTAGAATTAAATACACATATATCATCAATGTATCGAAACATATATTTCATATATTTATATAGTTTAGATTTAGTTTTTACACAGTTATGAACAAATTCATATTCTATAAAGCTTAAAAACAAGTCAGCTATAATTGGGCTACTATTACCTCCCATTAGAACACATTTTATTTGTCTAAATATAGATGTCCCTATTTTTTAATAATTTTGATTTATCAAAATATTCAAGGATTCTATTAATTCAATTTTATCCATATATTTATATTTACTTGATGGTTTAATTTTTTGCTAGATAGGCGTTATAGTTATTAAAACATCGTCGGCAAGTTCGTCTTCCCCCTATCGCTTTTCTCTTTCGATTGTGAACATATATTGATCCAGTTTGTTTCACATCAATTATATTGTCTCTCTGTTGACTTTCATTTCGGCAAGGTTTTCAAGTCGAGTGTTTATAGCGTCGCACTTCTTTTTTTCTTCCCATTAAATGCATCCGTATACATTATGGGAACGGAAGATTTATTTCAATATCATCAATATATCAAAGTATATATTTCATATTTTTATATAATTTAGATTTATTTTTTAAACAGTTATGAACAAATTCATATTCTGTAAAGCTTAAAAATAATTTTACTATAATTGACCTACTATTACCTCTCATTGGAACACATTTTACTTGTCTAAATAAAGATCAAATTAGCTAACTGAGTCTATAAATATTATTATTAATTATTATTAATAAAGCCAACTGGTATTAATTGGAAACTCTTAGGACCGCATCGGCACATCAGCAAATTGAAATGATTTACGAGACTGTAATTTACTGGACACCAAGGACATTAGAACTGGCAAAATGCAATGCCAGCAAAGAGTTTATTGAACTCACGGGTAAACTTTACCTAAGTGCGGCTGAGAATAACATACTTCGAAATCTGACCCATTAAAATCAGCCACTGTACTGGCGAAATGCATTCTATACCTAATCGACTCAAGAAAAGTGCCCACCATTCGGAAAACCCTATAACAACGAATCGCCCCCTGAAAAAAGGTGAAATAGTGACGTTGTTCGAAGAGGTAGAGACTTTACATACCCGCCAGCAATTTGAAATTCAGCACCGGCGAAAGAAACAAGATTGGAAAAAACAATATTGTAAACTTGTCGCCAAAGGGAAGTTGTTTACATCAACGTTATTGCTCATGGAAAATGAATCTTGCGAACCACTGTCGCCGGATGTAAAAATGTGAAATCGTTAAGTTAAAGAAATACTTAAAAATGTCTACTTACACCCCCCACAGAAATCTCTGAAACTGCCCTTTTGAAGAAAACGTTGAAAGATGCCATACCCCATCATCCCACCACGTTTCTAGCTATTACCGGAAAAGATATTGTGCGTTCAGCTTGCTCAACAACCGGATCGGATGGCCCTTCTGGATTAGACGCCTTATTATGGCGACGCATGCTGACCGTGTTCGGGACCCAGTCAAATAATTTAGCGGAAGCCCTTGCTGCCCTAGCGATCTACATTGCCTCTCGACAGATGACAACTGGCACTCTTCAAGTATTTGTTGCGTGCAGGCTGATAGCGATTCCTAAAAATCAGATGAAGTACGACCTATCGGAGTTGCGAATGTTGACTACCGCATTATCTCCCGTGCGATAATTCAATACGTCAAACCGAATCTACAGAAAGTTGCTGGTACGTTGCAACTGTGTGCGTCACAACGTAATGGGATCGAATTCACCATTCACTCACTACGAAAGCAATTCGCTTCACGTCCAGACAATGCTTTACTATGCGTAGATGCAAGCAACTCATTCAACAGGATAATCCAAATGTAGCAAAGAAAACAATGGCTAGGATCTGTCCAATCTTCGCGCAGGCCTTCGAAAATGTCTACTCCGTGGACGCCCAGCTTGTATTTGAAGACGATTCGATATATTCACGAGAATGTGCGACGCAGGGCGATCCATTCTCGATGGCAGCCTTTGCTATGGCATCAATTTCCCTTATTCGTACAATTGCAGCAAGGTGTCCAGGGATCACCCAAAGATGGTTTGCAGACGATGCAAATTTTATCAGACCACCCCATCTCTTGAAAAATGTATGGAATATTCTGCTTAAAATAAACCCTGAATTCGGATACTACGTCAACCCGTATAAATCTTTACTCTTACATAATTTGACAAGCTCAATTACGGATGCCTTCCAAAACATCAAAATCAGTGATAATGGCGTCAATGTACTACTTGGTTCTGCTATCGGCACCGATAACTATATTTCATGCTTTGTCAATCAAAGATTGACGTCGCCGTCAAGATGGTTAAGAAGCTTACCGAAGTGTGTCCGTCAGATCCACACATGGCGTACATTGGTCTCATAGGTCTGTTCAATGGAAATGGTCGTTTCTTCTAAGAACAACCAACTGTAGTGAGAATCAAATACACCCGCTCCATGCATCTATAGTGGATAGGCTCATTCCGGCACTTACTCAGAAACAGATCAACGAGTCACTGAAGATTGTACTTACCTGCCCGTTAGCTTCAGGAGGCATGGGGATAATGGATCCCACTGCAACATACACAATAAATTACCTGGCGTCGCAACACATGTGCGACTCATATAGCACAGGCTTAGATGACGGTCAATTAAGAGCCTACCAACAACAAATCAGTATGTCGATCGCAAATGAGAAATTGTGAGTCCTGAGTAATCGCATTACGCAAGCACTGATCGATCTGCCTGAGTATATGCAATAAGCTCTGGCACATGCAAAAATGCCCGTTGCCTCGACATGGCTATCTTCAATGCATGTCGAAAGGGTCATTTCGCGTTGTCACCCACCGAGTTTACAGACTGCATTGCTGTCAGATACGACTGGGATCCGCCGAATCTTCTTAAATTCTGTGCATGTAGCGAGAAAGCTATTGCCTCACACCTAGTATCGTGTAAACGTAGAGGGTTTCAAATTGCGCACCACGACGCTGTCAGAGACGTGTTGGCCAAATAATTAACGTCTGTCTGCCGTGGTGTAGGTGGTGTGTGTTAGAGTCTATTCTAGATAACAACCATTTTAATCATCCTTCAACTTCCAGGGAAATGAATGCAAGGCTCGACGTTGTTTGCAATGGCTTGTTCGAGAATCGATTCCAGCGAATGTTCATAGACGTTACAATCTTCATTCATCTTGCAGAATCGTATTCTTCGAAAACTGCCGGCGCTTACAGATATAATAAACAAAGAAAGATAACAAAATATGCTGAAATGGTGGAAATAATTGAACGGGGCTCATTCATCCCTTTTGCTGTATCAACGTCAGGTGGTTTTGCAGAAAACGCGCGCAAAGTCCTACAAAGTATTGCCTTCCTACAATCGAATGCCCACACCTCCTACGGTAAATGCATGCATCGTCTAAAAAAAGTGTCGTCGGTTTTACGATTTGCCGAGCTACGTCGTTGTGTATCCGAGGTTTCGGGTCCTCCAGAGGACGACCAGAAATTGATGGCGCCCGAGCGACAGAGGATACGATGGCATCGGATATGACAATACGATGGCGCGACGAAGACGAAGGTAACCTATGCGACTTTTCCATAAACTAACTATGATTATTTTTGTAATACTTCCTTTTTTGATAAATAATAATAATTTAATTAAAAAAATTAGCATTATTTTAATAAAAAAATAATAATGCTTAATCAAAATTTAATAATTAAATAATAAATAA
This sequence comes from Pomphorhynchus laevis, assembly GCA_012934845.2. Lineage (NCBI taxonomy): Eukaryota > Metazoa > Acanthocephala > Palaeacanthocephala > Echinorhynchida > Pomphorhynchidae > Pomphorhynchus > Pomphorhynchus laevis. Next base: position 68,736 of record WNNJ02002659.1, read on the forward strand.
TTATGAATAATTAATAATTGTGTATAAGATTTTATATAATTTATATTAAGTTAAAATAAAAATTGAAATTTAAAATCAAAGTCAATTTTTATTGACTTTTAGAATAAAAGTCAATTGTTATAAGATTTTATATAATTTATATCAAGTTAAAATAAAAATTGAAATTTAAAATAAAAGTCATTTTTATGAATTGATTAATAAATAAAAGATAAACGTATCAGAATAAGAATTAGAGGTAATCAGAAAGAACTGCTATGATATCGGGTATTTTATCGAAAATTTTTCCGTTTCATAGAAACTAAAAAATTATAGACAAAATATAGATCAAATCAGATAACTGAGTCTACGAATTTAATATAATTATAAAATAAACAAAACATAATAATGCTAAATCAAAATTTAATAATTAAATAATAAAATTAATAATTGTTTTTAGATTTTCTATAATTTAAATCAAGTTAAAATAAATAAAAAATGAAATTTAAAATAAACGTCATTTTTATGAATTAACTAATAAATAACAGACGTTGTATCAGAATAAGAATAAGAGGTCATCAGGAGGAACTGCTATGCTATCAGGTTTTGGCCCCTAACTCCACTACCCAACATAGCAGCGGGGCCAAATACATGCTGATGATGTATTTCCTCTGATAAAACTATCTAGTATCTTATTCTAATACAAAGTATATTATTTATTATCCATCCATTAAAATTTGCCACATTAGAGTTTAAATTTATTTTTAATATTAATGTGTTAATTTATATATTTCACTATTTTTCTCTGGTGAAATTTGATTATCTAGTATTATATTCTAATACATATAATTATATATTATTTATTATCCATAAATGTTTTCCGCTATTGATTTAAAATATATTTTTAATATATTTTAAATATATTAAAATATGTGTGGATATGATATTTAATAGTTTAAAATGTGTATCTATTAAATTATTTAAATGATTTTGAAGAAAGCCAATATCGTTACAAATTGTTGCAATTCTTAAAATTTCATTATTTAATGTATTATATTTTATATTATATGGTATGCATGATTGCTCATGCAAATATATATGTTTCTTGTAAATTTAAATATGTTATAACATAGAAGTTCCTCCTGATGCCCTCTAATCCTTATTCTGATACAACGTCTGTTATTTATTAGTCAATTCATAAATCAAATCAGCTAACTGAGTCTACGTATTTAATATAATTATAAAATAAACAAAACATAATAATGCTAAATCAAAATTTAATAATTAAATAATAAAAAGAATAATTGTTATAAGATTTTTTATAATTTAAATCAAGTTTAAATAAAAAATTGAAATTTAAAATAAAAGTCAATTTTTAACAATATAAATAACAAACGTTGTATCGGTATAAGGATTAGAGATCATCAAGAGGGGCTGCTAATTTCGGCCACTGTTTCTCGGCCCAACACAAGCATGGCCAGATATATGCTGATGACATATTTTATCTAATGAAATTTGATTATCTAGTATTATATTCTAATACAAAGTATATTAACTTACATGATTCATTAAAGTATCATTTTAGTTTGATTTTTTATTAGTTTGAAATGATTCTTCAATAATCACTTTTGGGATCCGTGTTTATTTTGAAAAATAAAGCTTTTTGACCATAAGTTTTATATAAACTTAATATAACAAATGTCAGTTTGTTCATTTTTGAACGTTAATAAATTTACCCTATGTTAGATAGCATAACTGCATATATTACGGAATATATCTGTAAGTATGGCTTCTAAACTTAAATGATTATATAAAACTTTGAAGTTTTTCCCTTACAAATTTCACTATGTGGTCTGGATATTTTTCAGATTTTAATAATCTGTTGATGCCAAAATCAAATTTCATTTTACCCATTCTCCCTTTATTAAGTTCATACTTTAAGTTAAGAGCTATCTGATTATCACACTGTTCTCAACCATTATGTTGATAATATTCATTTAATATTCATTTTCGATAATAATTTCAATATCATTAATTTTATTTAAATAAATATTTATTTAATTATACCAATTTATATTTCTTTCAGCTTTCAATCTTATTACAAAATTTTCTAAAATTTTATAAATTACAGAGTATTACAAAATGAAAAAAAAATGATTTGAAATGATTTGCTAAAGGTTAGTTGTACCTGTTTTGTGATAGATTTATAATACTAATCTTAAAGCGTTAGTTAACAAATGATTAATGCTTTCACGTATATTATATTTATTAATATTTCGCTTTATTTATTTTTAAATAATTAAAAAATTTTAATAATAATTTTTGAATAATTTAGATATTTAATTAATAGATAATTAATTTATTGACACTATTTATTCTATGGAGATTAAAGTCAATATCTTGCAGTTAAAATGTGATATTGTAAAATAAATAATGTTAACTGCGACTTCATGTAGGAGTCTCAATAAATGCAATTGCTGTTATTTATAAATGTAACTATATATATTTATATTTAATATTTACATTTATATTTTACTATTAATATTTATATTAATTGTATATTAATGTTCAATATTTAATATTAATACAATTAATATTGATAAAATTAATCCTAATCATTTCTGAAAAAATATTTTGTTTACTCAAATTATCTTGCTTTTTAAAATTATTGCTTAGTGCGTTTTAATTCCGCGATCACATCTCTATAATTACATGATTCTCGTTGAAAATTCTCGATTATTTAATTAGCAGATACCATTAAATTCGTTAGCTAAGATATTTATTAATATGTATTTCTAGATTTAAGTCAATGTTTCGTAATATACCTCCATGTTTATTAAAATTTGTTCGATATAAACCAATACATGCCGATCTCGAGCCTAATCCTATGCCATATACGTCAAAGTTATGGAAGACAAGATTACCACATAGAATGCGAAGTGCATATGATATAAGTCATGATTATACTGCAATGGACTTCAATGATTGGCCGACACTTATTAAGCGATTGGCTTTTAAGGGTATAATTTTGTAATCGCGATCTTTACAAGAGCATAATAAACTTTAATCAGTATAATTATGCAAACCTATTCTTCTATAATTTGAGCTACAATTTCGACTGAATATAACATCAATCTCTTACGATCAATTTTTTTAGTTTTTTGATATTAAATAGTTACCATAGACAACCCTTTATTAAATTTCTTAATATTGTTAAATATTAATAATTTTAAATATTAATGTGTGTATTTTTCTTAATATATTATTACAATAATAATTAATCTGAAAATATTATTGTAATAATTAATCTGATAATTACTATGAGGTAATTTTCAGAATAACATGATAATTGAGTCTTATATATTATAGAGATTTCGATAGATCCTTACTACTTGCTAAATTGTTGTCGCTTTACTAAGCAGATCAAAAATCTGAATATACGTATTTTATACTAAATAAATAATAAATAAAGATAAATAATCAAAAAAATAATTCATAATTATATAAGATTTTTTACAGTTTATATTTCTATAAAGATAAAATTGAAATTTAAAATAAAAGTCAATTTTTGTGTATTGACTAATAAATAATATACGTTGTATTTGAATAAGGAATAGAAGTCCTCATGACGTATTTCCTCTGATGAAATTTGATTAAAACAAAATTTAGACATATATCAAACATATATTTTATATATTTATATAATTTAGATTTATTTTTTACACAGTTATGAACAAATTCATATTCATAAACCTTTATCATGTAAGATTATGTATAGTTTAGCAATATTTTATTGATTTATATAAGGGAAAGAACACCAATATCGTTACAAATTGTTGCAATTTTTAAATGTTCATTATTTAAACCAAAGTGAGCAAGATTGTATAATTTAAATCAAGTTAATATAAAAAAATTGAAACTTTAGTACAAGCCAATTTTTATGAATGGGCTAATAAATAACAGATGATGTATCAGAATAAGGATTTGAGGTCATCATTAGGAATTGCTATGCAATCACGTTCCGGCCCTTAATTCCTCGACTCGACATAGAAAAGGGGCCAAATACGTGTTAAGGACGTATTTCCTCTGATTAAATTTGATTATTTAGTATCTTATTCTAATACAAAGTATAATGTCCATCAATTTAATATCCATCAATAAAAATTTTCCTCTAATGATTTTAAATTTATTTTTAATATTATTGTGCTGATTTATATATTTTACTATTTTATGTCTGATGGTATTTTATAGTTTTATTTTTATACGGACTATGTGTATGAACCGTCCATAAAAATATTTACTAAATAGTTTAAGTGTTTTTTAATAATATTATTTATTTATTGTAATATATAAATAATATAATATAATTGTTGTTGCCATTTATCACATTTTCGTGATATCGTAACAATTGCATATTGTCATTCATATCATTTTTATTTTAATTTAAATTAAAGATTTTTATTTTAAATAAAAATCACGTTGTTAAATCACAAATCAACACGTTTATTTTAATTATTTTGTTAGTTTTATATTTTAAAAATATCTGTAATTGTTAAGAGAAAGATAAAAATTTTACTACTATTGGATATGAACTTGTTAAGCAAGAAAGATCTATGTTCAACAAAAATCTAGAAATCTATAAAGCTAATAAATCTAGTGCATTGAAGGTTAAGCAGCAGCGAGAACACAAACGTAAGTAACTGCATCGTTTTATTCAATCTTTCTCTGTTATTCAGTTAATTTAAATGTCCAGACTATAAATCGTGAATGGATAAACGAAAGATCCGGAATTCAGGCACTTCACAGTTTGGCACACCATTACAAAATATTTGAGCATTTAATGAAGTGAACACTTGACGGAAGTTATTTTAAGTTTCTAATTTATTTGTCACAGTTTTACACAATGAATCAGCCAATAATAAAAATTACTTCAAGTCTCGTCACTTGATAAGTTATTTTCGACAGTTGGAAATATTATACACTGACTTTAATATTATAAAAGTATCGAGACAAATTTATATTATTGAAATTTATTCGTATTCAAAAAGTTACTCTCTTTATAATTAATCAAATATATTTAAATAGTTGATAATGATCCATTATTGATAAAGAATTATTGAAGCTGGATCAAAGAAAGAAGGAAAATTTTATTTGATATTTTGCTAAAATCGTATGTATTTATATTTTGAAAATTTATTTTTTTTGTCTGTTCTAAAAATTCTTGTATGGAATTAATACTGAAATGGGTTTTATTGGAATTAATATTGAAATAGGGAATTAATGGGCATTAATTTCGATTACCCTAAAATATTTTTTGAAGTGTCTTTTCTAATCTAAATTAGTATAAAGTTTGTACTAAGTTTGAAATCACCATATAAAGAAAGAGCGCTAAATTAAACGTTTTAGTTTTCAGGCTGACAATCGACACGGAAGAAATCAAACATTACATTGCATAGTTACTTTTTAAAGAATAGACTTTATTTATTTACAGCTATATACTTTATTTACGAACCGACTATATTTATTGTTAGATAGGCGTTATATTTATTATATGATATGTATATCTTTTTTCCGAGTACTAAAATCGTACGTATTTATATTCTTAAAATTTATTCCTTTTGTGTGTTCTAAAAATTATTTTGTAGAATTAATACTGAAATAGTGTTTTATACCAGTATTAATTTCGATTACCTTGCAATATTTTTTAAAGTGTGCTTTAATTACTTTAAGTATTTTATTCATATAGAGAGAAAGTGGTTTTAATGTACATTTAAACGCACTACATATGAACCTAGGTTTTATTGGATTTTTATGTAATTTTGGATTCCAATATAATATAGGTATAGTTTTATTATCTGATTCAACCTTTATACATCTTTTATCCATTATAGAACAGTGACTTGTAATAATTGTTTCAAAACTCAACTCACTACGTTCATATGTTGGATTTACATTTAAATCATTAGAATTAGCCTCTTTCATTAGTATATCACAATAAAGATTTTTGCATATGAAGACAAAGTTATTACTAGCTTTGTATAAAGCTAGTAATAACTTTAACATCTAAATATAGATGTCCCTACTTTTAAATAATTTTGATTTATCAAAATATTTAAGGATTCTATTAATTCAATTTATCCATATATTTATATTTACTTGATGGTTTAATTTTTGTTAGATAAACGTTATAATTATTATAACATATATATGTATATCTTTTTCCGAATATAAGATTAATTAATTTTACTAACGCTTCTTTAATATCTACTAAATCTAGATTTGTATAAAGCGTACTAAAATCGTATGTATTTATATTTTGAAAATTTATTCCTTTTGTCTGTTCTAAAAATTCTTTTGTAGAATTAATACTGAAATAGTGTTTTATACCAGTATTAATTTCGATTACCTTGCAATATTTTTTAAAGTGTGCTTTAATTGCTTTAAGTATTTTATTCATATAAACAGAAAGTGGTTTTAATATACATTTAAAAGTTTGCCAACAGAAGTTAGCGAAATATCAAAAAATTTCCTTTTTTATTTAATCCAGCTCCAATATTTCTTTATTAATCAAAAATTAATAGTAAGAACCACGAGCTAAGTTTCTGAAGACACACTATAATTAAGTTGTATATGAGTACTATAATTGAGATTTCCTTATTAATTCTCGTCCATTTTTATAAACTTTCATAGCTTTTTCGTGTTTTGATAGCAATTTACAATTGCATCTTGTCTTAGTATGAAACTAGATGCCAAGGTTTTGTTTTCTAAATCTAAACTTAAGAAAAAATTACTATTTCCTAACCCTAAGGCAATATACAATGAGAATATTTCCTCACTATAAATATTCTAATATCAGAATATTAGAATATTTAATATTTAATTATATATAGTAATCATATTTATTATAGTAATATTTATAGTATTAAACAAAAATAATATTTAATATTCATATTTAATATTTAATATTTCAAATTGTTTATTAAATTATAATTAAAATCTTTTTTCTTATTCAAAATCTCGAGCCATTGGCAAATTATTAAATCAGATCTAAAATAACTTCCGTTTCGAGTTTATTTCAATTACTTGGGGATTTTGATTTCTACCCAACGTCGTCTTTAAGTATCGTTTTCAAGAATGGTATCACTGCAATGCTTGGGCAAGTATTAATGCCATCTCAGGTATACGCAGCCATATTCATTTCGGTATAAAATTTTGATTTTTGTACAGATGAAAGATCAACCCTCACTAGAGTTCAATTTTAAAGACGGTGTTGATTACATGTGCCTTGCTGTAAATCTTGATGGTAATCCGGTTGATGGATGCAACGATTCCTCTCTTCATTGGATGACGTAAGTTCTGTACGAAGACAGCTAAAGCTTGCTTAGTGTTCTAATTTTTCAAGTGTAAATAGTTCAAATGGTGTCAACCATGGTCAGGAGGTAATTCAATACGTTCAACCTTATCCATTACGTGGTCTTGGCTATCATCGTATTGTTTATCTACTATGTGAGCAACGGGAAAAATTAGAATGCCTTAAAAGAAAGTAAGTATTATTTCAGAGCAAGGCTGATTGAGGCAGGCAGAATTAATCTTTAGTGATAAAGCACGCATTTTCATGATGAGTTTTATCAAAATAGATACCAGTAAATTAGGCAGCTAAACATTTGATTCAAATTTAAATTCATCAATAATTTTGCAATCGAAATAGCCTGATATAAATGTTTTAAATACATTTTTATAATTGATGTTTATCAAATTTTAAAAAATAAAATGTAAATTTATTTTTTTAAAATTCTCAAACATTTTCTTAAAAATTTTAAGATATAAACTTTTCAACGTTTTTAAACTTTTCAACGTCTTGGCTATTCTCTCTAAGGTTCTAAACAGCTTAGACTTTGTGAATCGCATCCGTACATTAAAAGTGGGTGATCAATAGTTTTGTATTTTCACACTAGACGTGAAGTCCCTTTTTTAATGTACCGACTAATGAAGCAATAGACGTAGCATTAGAATTGATTCCGCCTCCTTGGTCAGAACAACGACACCTACAAAATCTAAGATTATTTTTCGAAATAGCTACATACACTAACTTCACTTTTAATGACATAATCTACAATCAGTGTTTTGGTGTAGCAATGGGGTCCCCGTTAGCCCCAGCGTTAGCTGACCTGTTTATTCAGAAATTTGAAGAGTCAGATATTTCTCATTACCATATTAAGCCGTTGGTTTGGTATAGGTATATTGATGACATTTTCTTGGTATGGCTTGGTGCTAAAAATGATGCTTTAAACTTTGTCGATTTCTTAAATGGCATTCATCCCCGCATCGGGTTAAGTATATCTTGGCCGGAAAATGACTTTTTGCCATTTATAGACTGTGAAGTTAATGCAAAAAACATACACATTACTAGAGAATACAGAAAAACCACCGAAACTGACACATATATTCGATGGGATAGTAACCACAGCTCAGCGACGAAGTTAAGCATTTTTCGTGGGTTTTGTTTCAGGCATACAGGGTTGGTAGCTCGCATGAGTATCTCGAGTCTGAGCTCACTCTACAAATTATAAATTTTGTCAAGCTAGGCTGTCCTTTGAATGCGCTTTTTGAACAGATAAATAAGGTGTCAAAATCAATTAGTCGCAATGAGAATGTCTCACAGTCTACAGCTCTGTCTACGATAAAACACTTCTTTACTATTCCACACCTCGGAAACTTAAGTGTTTGTATGCAGAGCAAGGTTAAGAATTTGATTGCGTGGTCTAAGTTATTAATAGAAATTGTGGTTTCATCTCGCTCTGGTAACACAATATAATTAAACCGTCACAGCGTAACAAAGATCAGCGTGTTGGCGGCATTTATAACATCACTTGTAGGGAATGTCCATCTTTTTATATTAGCCAAACTGCCAGAACACTGTGTAAGAGAGTCGGGGAACACAAAAGTGCACTGTCCACCTGCCGTAAATCAGCAGTCGCCGACCACGCGAATACTACTGGACACTATCGATTTTGATGGCGCCAGTATAATTTGCCAAGTTGGATCATATCATCGGCGTATTTTAACAGAAACTGTGACAATTAAACTACTTGATCCTAACCTCAATGGACAAAATGAATTTAATTTGCACACATTTTGACTCGTATTTTGGTTTTTGTTGCTCAACTGTTGTCTCTTTTCAGATTTATCTTGACGATGTCCACAATTAGTGGAAGAAATATTTCTAATAAAATCTTAAACGTTTTGAACGTTTTTTTTTGGCTGGGTTTGGCCCTAAAACCATAACTATATATCGTGAGTGATTGTGGCTGAACCGCGCTCTGGGGTCATTTTAAGACTCGAACAAATATTTTCAAGTTTCATTGTTGGAACCAGAACTAATTAGTTCTGGTTCCAACAATTATTTGAAAAAATATATTCTCAAATTGTTTTTTTTTATATTCTCAAATTGTTTTTTTATGGTACTTTCGTCAATTTTTTTAAGTACGAGAATAAACTCTACCACCAGATCAAAGATACGTTTATGGCAACTTTAGTCGGCCCCACTTACGCCGGCCTAAATACGACATACATTGAACAAATATATTCTCAAATTGTTTTTGTGCCGTTGCGTTGGATTTCCGGACTGAAATGCGTATATTTAATTAGTGTTTGGTTGATTGTTAGACGCAAAGGGCAATGGCACTTTATTTTAACGTTTTGCCTTTCAAAATCGTAATTAGTCTGAACAAATATAACTTTTAAATTAATAATAATTTTAAATAATTAATAATAATATTTATTAATAATTATATTCAATTAATAATACCGGAAAAAGGCTATTTTTTATTTTATTTCTGTTGAAATTTCTCTTTTGAAAAATGGGATAGAGCGGTCCGCGAATTTACTTTAACATATGAATGTGATGAAGCGAGAGTAACTTAAATTTGCATCTTACTGGATATGGTACTTTCGTCAAATTTTTTTAAGTACGAGAATAAACTCTACCGCCAAATCAAAGATACGTTTATGGCAACTTCAGTCGGCTTTACTTACGCCGGCCTAAATACGACATACATTGAACAAAAATTTCTTGCTTAATATCCCTTGAAGCAAGAAATATCTCTTGGAAACGCTACGTCGATGATATTTTTCTATCGTGGCCTGCCACATTACCTGAACTGCATCAGATGATTAGTGATCTCAATCAATATTGTGAGCTTAAATTTACACGACGATTGAATTCATATTGTATATGAATGCTGGTTCATGGGTAACAAAATGCTATTCCAAATTATCTGGTACGAAATCATACATGCCAACAGTTGCCATCATTCTTCGACAATGCGAATAATAATTCGCAATGAAGCTAGACAAATACGTAAAATATGTTCAATACAGTCTGATTTTAAACAGTACTTTACAGAGTTGCAGAATTAATTCCTAAAACGTGGATACACACGCAGACAAATTGTCACTCAATTTAATAAAGTACGTAATGTGCCGCGAAATGAACTGCTTGTTAATCTGAATAATGAGATTAAAAAGACTACAAATTGTTTCAATGCAGTACTCCGTTTTAATCCGGCTTTTGGGAAATTACAAAACAATTTCTACGAATTATATAGGTGTCTAACCAAAGAAATCTAGACACAAATCAAATATCCTCGTGTTAGGTTCAGTAATTGCGCAAATATTTGACATTTACTCAGAAAAAAGCAACTTTACAGTGACAATTAGTATTAAAAGCACAAAATGGTGACAAAAAATGTTCTAACTGTCAAGATATGGTATCAGCGAACCGGTTTATAAGCAGCACAACTGGCCTTGAATACCAGGTTCGAGGGAATTGCAATTGTAAATCAAAGTATTTGGTATATCTAAAGAGCTGCATTACATTCAAGGCACAATACGTAGGCCAAACAAGTACTAACTACCATATTAGAGCAATTAATCGGAGAATTGAGTACGACAGAAATTCGAAGGATCAGATGGTGTCGTATCGCATGTAATATACATGCCAACCTTATAATGAAAACTGCCATTAACAGTTTACTGACGGCCTGATTCCATACATAATCGAAACGAAGTTTCATAATTGGGACGAAAACTGACGACCCGGTTCCATACACAGCTAAAATAAAAAAGAAAGAAAAATTCAGAATAAGGCTAATGATAGTTGATCTATCCCTTAAGAATGACGATCACCCTTTTACAGAAATGTAATTGGTAGTTTTAGTCAGTTGTATAATTCTTCCAAATTTTTGTTATTTAAAAAGCAAATGAGTAATTGTTATAATTTGCACTGAAGAAGAACATAATCTAGAAACGTTTGTAGAAATTAAATAACTATTGCCGTTTTACGGTTTAAAATTTAATTAGATTAAATATTAAAGCGCCTTGAAATGACCCCGGATTTCAGTTCGTGTTATAATAACCCTGTAAGTGTCTTCATATATCATGATCCCATACTATATTATAATATATATATCAGTTGAGGCAATACAATGTATAGTATACATATGAAAAACATACTATATATAGATTAAAGCAGAAAGAATTTACTATATGCCTATTGCATGACGTAGCTTGCGCTTTCGAAGTCAATGCAATGCAGTGAATTCTTTTCAGTGTAATAGACATCAGCGGGATCACTAAATGACCAATATAATAGATTACAAAGGAAACAGCACCGCCGCCTGGGATCCTCGCAGGACCAATATATAAATAAAAGGTTTTATTTATTGCGCTTTCGAAGTCAATGCAATATACTTCGAACATACTATATATGGTATGTTTTTCATGTGTATACATTGTATTTCTGTATTGATGAGGCTTTTCAAAGCCCAAACGGTACGTCGTCTTGCAGTGTAGAAGCATGAAATTCTCTATATATAGAAAGAGGCAGATAGGTGTAATAGACAGTCCTGGTTGAATCAAACCTCTAATTTATTTATTGGTCCTCTGAGGATCCCAGTCAGCGGTGCTGTTTCTTTTGTTATATATATGTTGAAAGTATCAATAGGGATATTTGAACTACAGCTTGGGATCCTTGTTTCTGTTCGATTCACAAATAAGAAGGTGTATAAAATTTAATCAAGTTTTGGTTTAATTTTATAAACCTACCTATTTTGATATATATGATAGTTGCTAGGTCATCCAAGGTGACTTTAGCATCGTAAACCAGCTACAGAATCCTTTATTCATGGCATTTAATTCCATACACCCTTACTATTACCTCCACCATTGCCACCGCCATTTTCGTTTCGTTCGCTTTCTTCTACATATTTGTAGTCCCGGGCTCGTCAGAAGGCTGGCTACATACTCTTCTCCTTTCGAAATTTAGCTCATCTGAGATTCAAGCTGTCACTCTCCGCTCGATGCTTGAGCTCTTGACTGCTAGGCCACGAATCCAGGATTATTAGATTTAAAACAGTGTATGAAATTTTCTATATTGATCTCCGGAAACTTCGTTTTCTGAGATACTCTCTGGGAGTGTAAAAGTAATTAATTTCTACATTTAAAATCACGAATTAAATTAATCAGTTTATCTAATAAATAATGGCATCTTTAATTTCGAATGCCATTAATGTTATCAGAATTAACGATGTATTTATTTTTTGATGATAAGATCATCAAAAAATAAAGAATTGCATAGCAGTTCCTAATGATGACCTCAAATCCTTATTCTGATACATCATCTGTTATTTATTAGCCCATTCATAAAAATTGGCTTGTACTTAAATTTCAATTTTTTTTATTTTAACTTGATTTAAATTATACAATCTTGCTCACTTTGGTTTAAATAATAAACATTTAAAAATTGCAACAATTTGTAACGATATTGGCGTTCTTTCTTAATATAAATCAATAAAATATTGCTAAACTATACATAATCTTAAATGATAAAGGTTTATGAATATGAATTTGTTCATAACTGTGTAAAAAATACAATATATAAAATAAAACTATAAAAATACCATCAGACATAAAATAGTAAAATATATAAATCAGCACAATAATATAAAAAATAAATTTAAACTCTTAAGCGGAAAATTTTTATGGATGGATAATAAATAATATACTTTGTATTAGAATAAGATACTAAATAATCAAATTTAATCAGAGGAAATACGTCCTTAACACGTATTTTGCCCCTTTTCTATGTTGAGTCGAGGAATTAAGGGCCGGAACGTGATAGCATAGCAGTTCCTAATGATGACCTCAAATCCTTATATTGACTATAAGGATTTGACTACACTAATTATATTTATAATTTATTTTTTGATGATAAGATTATGTTAATTATCAATTAATATTTACACAAACGCTGCTCAAATATCAATTAAATAAATATAACATTTTAAAGCTGGCTGAACCCCAGTTACATCCAGAAATAAAATGCAAATAATCATCAGTATGTTCAGGTGTGATAAATAATATCGTCTTTGAAATATTGATTTAACAATTGAATAATTTTGAATTAATTTTTAATAATTTTGTGTTTCATTTTCAAAAAAAATGTTTAGTTAAAATTCATTAAAATTAAATTTAGTGGCAACGCTTTGATCGATAGGAACTTCGATGTAGTTTCGTATTTTAAAAGTAACATTGATAAGCTAACTCCGGTAGGATTGGCATTTATGCAATGTAAATGGGATTTGTCTGTCAGCAATGTATTCCACGACTATTTTGGTATTGAAAAAATCAAACTATTATTTTTATCTATTCTATTACAAGAATGCCAAGAGCCGATATACGATTATGATTTTGACGATCCGAATTTACCAGAACAAGAAGATGTTGTACCTGGCACGCCATTCAATGTGTGCGTAGATTATTAGTATTCTAATTATTTATTATTTTGAATTAAAATTCAAGAATTCGAATGCCATTATAATTAAAATTTTTACATTATCCGCCATGATTGACGAATACTGATAATAGTAAGAAATATATCCATCCTGATGGGTTTTTAAATATTCAGTAACTATTTTATATATCAATATCGAATCAATTTAATTGAATACATCAGTTTCGGTTATTTCATTAATCAAAATTCAAGGTTCGTACAAATAAAGATCAACAAGAACAATCGGGTTTTCTAATTCAAGATTATTGACTACTTTAATCGCTAGTTTTACCATTAATACACAATAGACAATTACTCTGATTACTTAAGACAAAGTTTATACTTTAATGTCAGGTAAAGGTGAAATTCAACTGAATTATTTTGATATTTCGCCAGTAACTACTAGCATCTTCAGAAATTAGAAACAACGTAAAATTTAATCAATTGCATAAGTTTATTGTCTGTTTTCTAATTATTTTTATTGATTTAAAAAAATTCAAATCAATAAAATTAAATAAATTAATTAAAATACTTTTTATAAAATCAATTAAATTAATTGATAAATTTTAATTAATATACATCAATAAAAAATTTATATAATGTATTAAAAAATATTTAATTTAAATTTATTTAACAAACAAATTGATTTTTTCTGTATAATCAATTTCATTGCTTTTGGAAACCAGACCTTTATTTTAAAGGATATCGGATCTTAAGCATGAATAGAAATATAACATTAATAAAAAATTTATATAATGTATTAAAAAATTATTTAATTTATAAATATTATAAATATTTATTTATAAATATTATATTTATAATATAATATTGAAATCAAGTATAATATTGAAATCATGAAAGCTATTAATAATTCAAATCAATAAAATTAAAAAAGTTAATTAAAATGTTAAATGTTTTAACATTTTGATTCAGTTTAATGTTTTAACATATTTTTTTAATTATAGAAAAACATTAAAAGATTACAAAAATACGTTTACTCTTAATTTTCATGAACGATAAGGTAAAATTGAATAACAAAATTATTTTTATATTTCGCTAGTAACTATTTGCATCTTCAAAAATTATAAAGGTTTCTAATTCAATTCTAGTTATAGTACCAATTTGGCTATGAATATGTAAAATAAGGATGATTATAGTATAATAACATTATGTCTCTCAGATTGAACAAAAAAATATAATTTTCGGGAATATTATATATATAATATATAATATAATAAATATGTAAATTAGTATATTATTTATATCACTAATATATAATATATTAGTGTATAGCTTAAAACTATTTGTGAATCCATATATAAAATTTATGCTTTCTGTATTAATCGAATCGCCTTTTAGATATCTAGACAAATATCGTGATCGCAAAGAAATGAATGCCGAAGCTCTGCAATTGTACTTGAGCAAACAGTGTCCGTTCCGTGGGAATGTAGAAGATATCCCGTTTCCACATGCTGAACCAATACCCTCAGATATTCCAAGTTGGAAGCGAGAAGAAATTTCTGACATGTATTCGAGATTTAATCAATGGGCTCATATGCCTAAATAGATTAATAATTTGTTATTATTTCAGTATTGTTTAATTGCTGTTTCTTATCAACGTAATGATTTGATTTGTTGCCATCAAAAATTTCAGCAATAAAAAAGTTTTATTGCATTACACTATAACACTATAATAATTATTATTAGTAATAAGAACGTGTTTCATTATTCATTGATTTTTTTAAGTTTTTATTAGTTCAGAACTTTCATTCAATCCGATGCTAAATCTTTAAAGGGTGCAAGTAAATTGGTGACAAAGGAACCCGGATTAAAACCTGTACCAGAAGGCTTTCAATTCGAGGTAACTACAAGTACACGAGATAGAGAAGCAAGAGCGGACATCAGTTGTAATGGTTTATACGGGAATATTTTGAAGCAGTCTTATTTAGACATATGCGTGTTCAACAATTTGGCTCCATCATATTCATTGGAAAGAATGAACGATCCTTTTAAATACCATGAGAATCGAAAAATGTTAAGTATTCAGAGCGTGTTAAGAAAATTGACGAAGGATCGTTTCATCCGATGATATTTTCAGTAGTTGGAGGTATTGGGGGAAGAAGCGAATTGGATTTTTAAACAAATGGCTAAGAAAATGTCAGATAAGTTGGTCGAGAAATATCCCGACATAATCAGAAAGCTGAGAGCAAATGTGTCCATCTGTATGGCTAAATCTGTGTATTTGACGATGCGAAGAAGGCGAATTTCGAATTTCACATAAAATTGATTTTTTACTTAAAAACAAAATGTATTGATGGACCCAGATTAGAGGGTAACCAATATTGTAATAATTATTTAGATTAAATAGTAATAAGGAAAATATATTTGCGCTTTTGAATCGAATATGATAGGAAGCGCAACTACGTGATTGCAACTACTTGCGATCAATTGTAATAACTGTTTGTGAAAGTTGTATTAAAATAAAAAAATTATTATTTTTTAAATTTAATTTTCGTCAATTTAAAAGTTAATATTAAATTTAGAATTAACGACAATATCTTCTACACTCCCACGGAACGGACATTGTGTGTCCCTTAATTTCTACATAAGTTTTTTTAATAACTTTGCTCCTTCATATCCAAATGCATCGTCTAGTTTCGTATATCATGAACAAAGGAAAAATAATAAATATCTTGAACGCTTCCAAACAATCGAGAACGATTCTTTTGTACCTCTTGTCTTCTCAGTTTGTGGAGGAATTGGGCCGGCAACGGACATCTTGCTAAAATATTTTGCCAGAAATTCGAAGACATATCAAAATGGTTACACCGATATAATTGCAAATTTGCGTTGCCATGTATCGTTTATAATGGATAAGATGAGTCACTTTACTATACGCGCAAGTCGATTACCTTCAATTGATAATAATCAATTTGAAGATGTCAAGAAAAGTTAAAAATTATTTTCTTTTGTGAATGTTTGTACATTGACTCAAGTTATGTTTCGTTACCAAAAAAATTATTATTTAAAAAGATGCTAACGGAAGCTAAATATCAAAAATAATTTCGTCTTTCCTTTGATCCAGCTCCAATAATTATCTTTAAGTTTTTATTTATCCCTCTTTATAATTTTGCAATCTGCTAACTAAACAATAGTCATTTTTGATTTCAAATTGCGTATTTAAATAATATTTATTTAATGCCGTTACTAGTTTATGTTATTAAATAAATATTTTTGTTATTAAATAAAATAGTTGGAAATAATAAGAAATTTGGTATATAGTTGGAACATAATACTTCTTCCATAATTGTTAGTCTAGCGATAACTGATCTGTCGATTTCAAATGCGAAACAATAGCAATCGTATTATCCTACGCAATGTTTGCATATTTGGAAGAATTCGATTAATTAAAATAATTTGTTGACATAAGCGAATTCATCTTTTAATTTGCAACTTATTAAAGTTACGTAAATTTCTAAATTGTAGATGTCTTTTCGACTATCGAGTTTTCGTAAGGGATTCAAGTCATTAAATGATTGTGATGAATACGAGGGTATCATTATAAAATCTGAAATTTATTTTTTTTGTGTTAGATATCGTTATAGTACGAAAGCTTTTGCCATTGCAAAGTTGGTCTGCGTTCTTTAAAAAAATTTTCCTTGCCGATGATTTCAAAGAAAATGCCAAAGACGATCTAATATTTTTTGTTAGGAAATCGCAAATGTTAAACAATGACTGTGATGATGAACTAGAGAGAGTAAGTGTTTTCAAGGTTCGGGAATTAATAAATTTCTTGTTTTATTTACTAATTTAGCCAATTTATATTGGAAGTTAAAATCAAATCATAAATATGTATGAAGCGTTTTTTAATTTTAACCCATGCGTATAAATAATATATAATCATATGATTTATATATAAATTCTAAACTTTTGTCTTTTTTCTGTTAAAAATAGAAAATACTAAATGATAAAAATCTAGCATTTTTAAATGTTTTAAGATCAAAAAATTAAATAAAATCTATTTGATTAAATTTAATCAAATTTATTTGATTACAAAATCAAATAAATCAAAGTGAGTTACGTATTTAATATAATTATAAAATAAGAAAAAAAGTAAAATCAATTTTGATTTTGTTAAATCAAAATTTAATAATTAAAATAATTATTAATTATTATGTTAGAATATTTTATATAATTTATATAAAGTTAAAAGTCAAAATTTAAATTTAAAATGAAGTCAATTTTTATTAAAAAAAACTATAGAATTCAAAAAATTATAGAATTTCGTATTTTATATCGAAACAAATTTATTTACAATTTTCTTATTAATAAAATCATAAATAATGAAGAGTTAACCCGCTTCATCATCGGGAGATCCCACGTCTTTCGACGTGGGATCTTTTGACGTGTGCATATAAGGATGTCAATACATGCTCGATGTTTAAACCTCGTACATAGAGTCCGCAATGCACACGCCTCCACCATTTGGCCACGCGGGGCTATATAGTACATTTATGAATAATGCAATGTTCTCGGGTGATTACCAATACTACAAATGGATTGATATGTTAATCCGCTTATATGGATTCACTTTTATAAAGAGCGCATAAGATTTTTCTTTCCTGTTAGTGTATGTCAATGCAAACACTGAATTAATTCAAAAAGCAAAGCATAGGATTTAAAATGAAGTCAATTTTTATAAAAAAACTATATAATTCAAAAAAATTATAGAATTTCGTATTTTGTATCGAAACAAATTTATTCTACCAATTGACAAATATTACTGTCTAAAAGAAGAAAATAGAAAATTTTTAAATTGATAAATTAATCTCTAAATTTTAAAATAAAAATGTCCAGTTTTTTTTCAAATTTACTTAGATACTGAGTGCCAGAACTTACGCAAATATGATTAAGATAGCTTTCGAACTGTACAACAAATAGACAGACTTTGTTCTAGAGTTTTATCTTCTATATTTTAAGATGTGGCAGTAAGCGAGCTAGATAAAATACTAATACTTCTCAATAAATAGAAATATGCAATATCATCCTTATAATATTACATACATCGTCTGTTATTTATTAGTCAATTTATAAAAGTTGACTTTTATTTTAAATTTAAATTTTAAATTTTGACTTTATATAAATTATATAAAATCTGATATAGACATTATTAATTATTTACAAATGTTTATTATTTAATTGTTTAAATTTTATTTAGCATTATTTTTAATTTATAAATAATATAAAATACGTAGACTCAGTGATAATTCATTATGAAATTTCAGTGAAATTTTCGAATTGATAAATTAATCTCTAATGGAGTGCATGGAGTTTTTAGTGCACACGCCTCCACCATACGGTTACGCGTGTTAAAATTAATATTAATTGATAAAAATTAAAAATACTAAATACTAAATTAAATATTAAATTAATATTTAATGGATTAATTTTTTAATCCATTATTTTAATTTATACTAACTAAATACTAAAAAATAATATTTAATTGATTAATTTATATTGTCTCATATGGTTAATTATCCAAGCTGATGATAGTTAGAAGTGCTAGCTAATGACTGGGTAAGGATTAACTCGTGTTTATAATTAACTTGTCTGATGGAGTCAGATCTAAACATTCATCAAGACAGTTGGAATCAAGGAGGCATCTATCAAAACACGTTCATTGTACTTTATAAACTTTTTATTTACATGATTAGTAACGATTAGACTATCGATGTTGATGTGTACGTGAGTGACTGCTTATTAAATATGCAATTACCAAAGAAATGTAATCTAACGCATCAAATTAAACGCGTAAAATTATCTTTATTCATTTTTGTGATTTCTTACTATTGAGTAATCATATTTGATTGTTCAGATACGTTTAAGATCGTTTAGGATGTTGATGTATTTAGAATTGGGAGTAGATCAGTGCCTTTGTTAGAAGATTCAGAAACTGTTTACGATTGGAAGCATTCTGTATATTTAAACTTCGTTTTGCATGGGGTAAGTTTAGCGCTAAAAAGATTGATGATGTTCAAAATTTATTTTAGTTTGAATATGTTGCCACTCTAGCAATCTGCACAATGTGTTCTGACTCAAATCGTCTGCAAATTCTTTCAAAACATACAAAGGTATATTTGATTATTCCCAATATTGATATAAAAGGAAATCTTTAAGTGTCATTTTAAAATAAAATGTTATAATTTGAACACTCCACAAAATAGTGTTTAGTGTAAAATGTATTTCAATGTAACATTCTGCGTTTTTTTAAATTTTCACAGCCGTTTTTTGTTTTAGTTATAAAAATTTCTTAAGAAATAACGTTAAGAAATAAATAAAGAAATAACACAATGACACTTGTCGTTCTATTCAAAATTAAAAGTGATATTTTATATTTGAGAATTTCTATGATAAATATTTCAATTTGCTAGCAATTGATAGTAGAATATTTGAATCAAAATGAAATTTTCTGTCAATTTTGATGATCAAAAATATTATTATATTAATATTATATTGTATAATATTAGTATTTATAATACACGTATTGATACGAAAACGCGTTGTATTCGTATTTATACGAGTAATTTTAGTAAATTCAAACAAATTCAAAACAATTCACAAATATTAGTTGAGAGTAGGTGAATAAATATTAATTATTTAATAATTAATATCAATTTATTTATTAATAATAAATTATTATTAATTATTTGAAATTTTTTTAATGTTAGTTAATTGAGAGACAGGCACATATTTATACATTTAAGTTTACGTTACAGTATCGTTGCTTAAATTTATTAATTATTTAAAATTTTGGTATGTTAGTTAATTGAGAGACGGGCACATTTTTATACATTTAAGTTTACGTTACAGTATCGTTGCTTAAATTTACATTTGACTAGTTGTTGATGGCATTTAATCTTTTTTCGTATACTCGCTTTATTTTCAGATTATTAGAAATATAATATCAAGAATGACATTCTGTATCACCAAGTAATAATCTGCCAAAGTGTATAAAATAAATCAATTAAAATTTCGAAATTTCGAAATTTTAATAAGAAATCTTAATATGCCATTCTTGCATTTTTATTTTGAACTATTTTTCTAAGAAAGTATGTGGCTGTCCAATGTTGCGAAATGAAAATGAAGAAGGTCGAGAAAACAAAATGGCATATCCAACAGTCATATTCACTATAGATGCAATTACAGAGGTAATCACAATTTGCTATTTAAAATATTTGTTAAAATACTTTTATTTATTTGTTTATGAAATTAATATATTTAATAAATTTATTTATTTTATTAATACAAAAATTATTTATTAAAACGAAATTTAATATTTAATTTTATTGATTAGTTCAATATAGTTATTAAATTAATATTAATATTTAATATAATTATTAATATTATTATTTTGTATATTTTCTCTATTTAATACAATTTTCTTTGGATTATATACAAAATTATTCAAATTGTGATTGATAAATTTACGGCTCATTTATCTCGCAAATTGATGCAAATTAAATATAATAAATTATTTTTTTTGTAATACATTTCTCGATAATATTAGAAATATCATTTAATTTACGTTTTACAAAAGAGATTATTTAATCTCTTCAAATGTAAGCTCGTTTTTCTTTAGATTTTTACCTTCTTGTTTCAAACCAGCAAAATATTGAAAGTTGTCTAAATTGTTTTTCTTCTACTTATATTCAGTATCAATATTATATAACTTTGTGTTCTTATTCTCCACAATAAACCTGATAATGTCATTCCGTGGTTCCACTTTCATATCCAATCGGAAATTTAGTTTTCTTCGGTTTTTCCATTACCTATTTATTAGTTAGTCAACTTTCGACACATTTTTCTTTCCATGTTTTAGCTTCCTGTATAGAATTAGTCTTCGCTATTCTGTGCCTTGTATTCTGCTAATCCGATTACGCTGATTTTATAAGCGAAATTTTGTAAAGACATGTTTTCTCCTTCATAGTGTATCGATAGAACGGCGTATGACATGCCGACATACCAGCATTTTAGGATTAATAACAAATATTTACAACTAGAATAGAGCGAAAATTTTTTATTTATTTAAAGACAAATTTTTGATAGCGGCTGCTATAAGAAAACAAAATCACATGTAAAACGTATGTTGTTTATTTTCTGTTCAATAATGGTTATATACAAATTTACAAACATCACTTCAAACATTCAAACATTTTGATGTGTCTCCATCAAAATGCAATGTTCACAAATTCAACGTAAAAGAAATAAAACCTATTATTTCAAGCATATTTGAACAACCGGCGAGATGCGGGCCGGATCCGGTCCGTCTATTATTTTCATCAGGTCTTCTGCTATAATTTGAAGCTGATATATATAGATCGACGAAGTGTGTTAATCTAGCCCTTCAGGTCAGAATAAGATGACAATATTGCCCCCTTAGTGTTCAAGCTTCCTCATCCCTGATTTAAAGCAAAGCAATAAACAGACTAAGATTTAAATTTAATTAAGATTACTAATTAATAATGAAATTTAAATAATATATTTATAAAATATTTGCCATTATTATAAAATATTAAGATAATTACATACAATAGGTATATTTTATATATTTTTTATATATTATGTATTTTCCATTGTTGCCTAATATGGAAGAAGTGACGTAAATCTCGGGATTCTTCCGTGCTCTTTTTCATTAATATTTCTTAACATTAACGCAAATTCGTGTTTATTAATTAATGTTTTGCTAATAATTAATAACACTTTTGTATTAATTGCTTGCAAAAATGTTGTTTTGATCCACGCTTCGTGATAAATAGCATTGATACGCATCATAGCGCAGAGGCAGTAGCTCACGTCTACAGAAGTGATCACTATATTAATTTTTACGGTGGAATTGCTATTTGCCTTAAGACAATTTATCCAGAAGACTCAAAAAATCTACGTATATCGAGTCACAATAATCTTTGTAATAAATCGAACTGGATGTCAACATTATCATTGTTGCCAAATATGGAATATGTGACGTAATTCTTAGGATTCTTCCGTGCTATTTTTCTAAATATCAATGAATTGTTGATAAATAAATACAAATGTTTTTTACTAAAGAATTATTTTATCTAATTTTTGATTAAAAAATATTTTATTTTAAAAAACTTTATTATTCAAGTTGAATGAATTGGAAACATTTGGTTTTTTTAACTATTAACATTGCAGTATTTGTTTCGATAAAATAGGAGTTTAAAAATGCATATATAATTTTTTCTGCGAAATATGATGTAAACGAACTGTTTGTATTTCATTTGGTTACTAAAAGTAATTTTATTTGTTTACTACTCCTTGATATTTTTAATACTTTAATTTTATTGATAATAATAATCAGCGTTTTAATAATCAACCTTTATAAATTTCAATAGGTAACTATTTTAAAAATGCATGTTAATATTTCTCGGTAACATAGGATGACAGTAACATACTTATATTGGAGCCTAATCAATTTGCATGCGTTGAACTTGTTGGCCAATCCGAGGAGCTAGGTCTGGTTGAGAGATTCTCTATATTCCTTGGTTCAATTCGCTATGAAATTCTACACAAGGCATTGAAGGATAAGGTATTATCTTGCTTTAGGTGAAACATTTAATTTAATTATTTTGAATTTTTAGAAAAACACAAGGGAAAACGGTATTTTTAAACGATTTTCACGTGCACAAAATAATGAAAATAAAGTAGAGATCATTAAGATGAAAGGACCGGAGGTAGACAGAGTTTTTAATCAGATTCGATTTACAATATTCGTGCTTAGGGTAGAGGTGATGCTGAGGTAGCACTTTCTTTCAGGGAGTCAGTGAATCTAAGTTGGCGACAATCGACACAGTCAATAATATCGACGAGTAGTGACATTGTGACATCAAGGTAATATTTTACTCAATATTTTACAAGCAATTACGAATAAGTTTCGGAATTCCTTGCTTTGTAATCTCATTTTAATTGCTTGTTCAGTAATCTCTTTGGCATTGCTTATTCAGTAATCTATTTTGCATTTGCTTATTCAGGTGATCTCTTTTGCAGTTACTTGTTCGGTGATCTCTTTTGAAATTGATTGTGTTGCGATTTATTTTGCAATTGCTTTCTCAGAGATCTTTTTTGCAATTGCTTTTTTAGAGATCTCTTTTGCAATTGCTTATTCGGTGATCTCTTTTGCAATTGCTTATTCTGTGATCTCTTTTGCAACTGCTTATTCGGTGATCTCTTCTGCAATTGCTTATTCGGTGATCTCTTCTGCAATTGCTTATTCGGTGATCTCTTTTGCAATTGCTTATTCGGTAATATATTTTGCCATTTATTGTTTGGTGATCTCTTCTGCAATTGCTTATTCTGTGATCTCTTTTGCAATTGCTTATTCTGTGATATATTTTGCAATTGTTTTTCGGACACATTGACTTTAATGTATTTGTTTAGCATATTAAACTACAGGAATAGTGAACATAACGGACTGAAATTTGATCACAATAAGCGTAAGCATTTACTAACTTAATAATCAACTTTATTAATCATCATATTGCAAATGCGCATTATAAAATTGTAGGAATTATAAATCAAATTCGATATTTATAAAATTTCCGTGAAATGTATGTGTAAAATCTGAATAATATTATCTGAGCTTTAGAGATATTTTAAAAATTACTCACAAATGCCTTTTGAGTCTTTGAGTAGTTGATTGTAGTCTTTGTAATGTAGTTAGTTAAAAATGATTTTATTAAAATTTTGTCATATAAAATGATTTCTCTAAATGATAACCCTGTGATATCCAGTTTTAACTGGATATCCAGTTTTAACTGGATATCCAGTTAACATCAATAGTGATCTAGTTTTACGCTTATTTAAAAACAAAATGATAAATCGTATTTTCCTTCATGAAAATCACTCAATATAAAAGATATAATCCAATTTTTCAATTAATTTGTTGTTTTACAGGTGCTTTACAGCGAACACAGTCATTCAGCAAGAGTCCTTTGGAATGGTTGACATCTTCTTTTGCATCATCGAATACAAAATGGTCCTCTTCTAATCGTATTTCAATTCAATTACTTAAAATTTCATTAACATGTTCATCAATTATTAAAGGTATTTTTATCGACATATCATCAAAATGATGCCATTTTCAAAATTTAGATGTATTGAGACTTGACACGAGACCCAGCTTATCTTAGACTGCTATACAAAAGATGATCAATATTTTTATGTTTACATAATTTTCTTCAAAACACATACAGTGTAAAATAAATAATATTTTTTAAGTTTTTTTCCTAATTAATTATTTACATGGTATTGCCCTACTAGATATTCGATCAATCGGATCGAATATCCGATTGATCGAATAATATTTTTTAAGTTTTTTTTCCTAATTAATTATTTACATGGTATTGCCCTACTAGATATTCGATCAATCGGATCGAATATCCGATTGATCAAATAATATTTTTTAAGTTTTTTTTAATTAATTATTTACATGGTATTGCCCTACTAGATATTCGATCAATCGGATACTACATTACTGCGAGTTCAAGGTTCAAATTATATGATCCATTTAGAGATCATAAGAGATTAAACATTAACTGAGTGCTAAGGTTAAAATTGCACCAACTTATGAAATGATTTAGAGATTAAACATAAACATATATTTTACTAAGTGTTCAGGGTTAAAATTGCGTAATCTCTTGAAATGATTTAAAGATCAAACATTAACATATCCTTTGTGCTTGAAGTTAAAATTGTCTAATCTCTTGAGATGTTTAAATAACATATCCTTTACTGCGAGTTCAGGGCAGGAAGCCCCAGAACATATCCTTTATTGGGGAGGACGCTACAAACCTTCCCGCTGTCATTCCTGTAAATAGTCTTCGGACAAAACTAATTGTATCACTAAAACAAATCAATCTATAACGAACATGGCGTGTTCGAATAAACTCTGAATGGTTGATTAACTTACCGAAAACTGCTCTGTCATGGTTCAATCAATTTATGCAACTATCACGAATACCAAAACAATGGCGTATTTCGAAGGTTATTGCAATCAATAAATCAATAAATAAACTGGAAAGCTATAGATCGATCAGCTTGCACAGTTTATCCGTGGCGATGGTTTATGAATTAGATATTCGTTCCTGGCTCTGCAGACTTTTGCATTAATCTAACGACTAGTTATGTCGTTAAAATCACCAAGTAACATATTATAACCGTTACCTAATATACGATTCAGAAGTCACGGTTTTTGTGAATTTCAACTGATCGGATATATACATTGGCTATGCTGAAACGTTTATTAGAGTTTTATCGCTAAACAAGGAATGGTTGAACATGAGTAGTTCAGTAAGATAGAATATCGAAAATGGTTCTTAACTAAGAGTAAAAGACCGTGAGATGAAGAGGAGTGAGAAGGTTATGTACGGAATAAAGTGGGTGATTATGTGTTTTGGAATAAATCCAGTAATGTCCTGAGGGATACCGGATAGTTCTAGTCTTCTGAAGGACCATCTGCATCGTGACCAGATAAAATGCTAAGAGCATATCACTTCCCGAATTCCACTGAAGGATGTTCAGTGAAAACGGTTCGGGACTACTTCTTATTGAGATTAGTGTCACATGGATAAGCTAGCAACCCCCTAGTTAAAACCATAGATGATAAGGTTCTCCCTCCCACATCCATCCCCACAGAGGGACCACTCTTTTATCATTGCCGATGAGGGCAGGGTCATCATCTCTTTATTCACAGGATTGTTGTCTAGCTACTAGTTCTTGCCTTTTTTAGTAAGTTTTGCAGATAACTGCTTTGCCAAGGCTTTTGTTTGTTTGATTACACAGTGGAAACCGGATGCGGAGTAGGGTAGTAGCTCCCCAGGACGTCCACCAACCTAGTGATCATACCCTACATCTGTTTAATATTTTCGTTGTTTCTTAATTTCGATAATTTTTAAGATTTCAGTTTCGGATAAGGATATAGTTTTCGAGGCATCTTGAAATAAGACATGTTGGAACTTAGTTGGCATGGTGTGACGCTTTTGATATTCTTTAAAAGCTGTACATTTGCGGGACTATGCCATGTGTTCTATCCTGCAGTTACAGCATATCGGAGATTTGCTATATTTTTCTAAGTTATAATCATTTTCATCGGACCCATATATCCCACATCTGTAGGGGTCAATACAGTTGGATCCCCATTGCCCCATCTGCGGAGGTATTGCAGTGGGGATACGTGATGTCGTCGAATGATATGACTTTGAATCTGCGGCAGGTATTGCAATGAAAGGTGGGGGCGATTGTTTATGAATAAGATAGTTGTTCCTTGTTCTGCGAAGTACTGTATTAATCCAAAGACCAGCTCTGTAGTTAAATTTCCTAAGTAATATGTCATAGCCGTTACCTAATATACGATGCAGGAAATCACGGTTCTTGTGAATCTCTCCAGGCCGAATATAAATATTGGCTATGCTGATACGTTTATCATTCTTATAGAGTGTATGACCGATTTTAAAAGACCATGAGAAGGATAGGAGTGAGGATGGGTTATATACGGAGTAAAGTAGGAGGTAATGTGCTTTGGTAAAAATCGAGTAATGTCCTGGGGTGATCTGATAGATCTAAACTCCAGAAGGATTATTACATTTGCATCGCGACCAGATAAAAGGCTAAGGACATAAGCATTTCCCGAATTTCATTGAATGATGTTCAATGAAAACGGTTTGGATTTACTTCCCATGCAATCAATGCCAAATACGCAAAACGAGTTTTTATTAAAAATAACGCATTGAGGTTTATCAATTCCTGCGGTAACTATTGAAGTAAAACGGCAACTTACAAACCGTCACTATTTTTTATTTCGTTATTTTGCGTGATATTCATTTTCATGGGTTATTCCATACTGGAAATATTACCTTCAATGGCACCACGATGGCATTTTTACCAATTAGAAATGGCGGTGCTTTGTAATCCCGTCTCGACGGTCTAAATCTTCACCATAGAAATAATGTGATATCTATGATCCTGCAATGACGTAACGTTTGACGTAACGCTACGCCGTTTGATAGAAGTAATTTAAACTGTTAAAAATATTTATGTTACGATAATTAAAATGTTTGAAATCATTTGGATTCAGTTATCAGCAACATCTATCCTCGATTAACGATTATAGTAAATATATACTAATTTGGAAAGATTTGTTCAATAAAATAAGATTTACACGTTAGACAAAAACCCATATTTATGATGATCTTAGGGGACCCATGATAAATTTTCTTTCGAGTCCCAACGAAGTTGCGCCTACAGGTTGAAACAATGTAGCTTAATGACTAATTTAATGTTGTTTAATTTTTAATAACTTAAATTAATTTTTATTTAAATAATACGGAGAATATTGCGGAAAAACACCTAGGAAAATTGCTATAAAACTAAGCAAATTTTAGCAGGAATCTCTGATTTGAGAATTCCTGATCATTAATACAGTTAGCAATCAGATAGAAAAGTTGATCGAATTCGTAAAATATCAATAAACCAAGCATTTAATACAGTTTTTATTTCCTATTGAATGAATATTACAGAAACGGGTAAGAAAGCAAATGTATTTACGAGAAAACGATGAGAAACATGTACGATCTGGCATACAATGTGAGTGAGTGCTCAGAAATAAATCAAATTTAGTTGAACTTTAATTTTCTTCTTCATTCGGTTTTATTACTCCACATTTTTTGTAAGCGGATTAGTAAATTATATGATTCAGATTTTAATATTAGGACAATATTATAACAATATGTTCAACCCTCCAACTAAACACATCATTAGTATTTGATCTAAGTATCGTTATAGACTCAGTGAAGGATAAAACATTTCGATAGATTAATTTAAAAGTTAAACCGAAAAAAGCACGGAACTGGCAATGCATGCCTCATTTTTTAATTAATAAATTTTGTAAATGTTAATTTAAGCCAAATTCATTTACGACTTTAGGGAATTTAAAATATTTTACAATATCTTAAAAAATTTGTGAACAATAATTTTCTTTTTCTATTCCTCTCGATGTTTAAACGCCCTGAACAATTAAATTAACATCGAACGTATCATTGGACTTTAAAAATTAAATAAATAATTACATTTAATCAAATATTAATTTATTCATTAATTAAAGAATCATTAAAGGCAAAGCTGTAAATAATATATTTATATTAATTTAAATAAATTTGTATATTTCATATACAAATTTATGGAGCGCCCAATAATTATTGTTTTCAATTTACCAACCACTACTGCGGTCATTATCAGGAAAACGTCATTGCACGCGTTACAACAAACATATAAAGCAAAAATAGATCTAGAAATATTCTTTTAGATCTGTTTTCTTCCAGATTTATTTCAGAAATCTGGAAGAAATTTGACTCTTCTCAATTTATTTAAAACTTAATGTAATTTAAAATATTTTACAATAAAATGTCCACTAAAAATAATGATTTTATACTTTAACATGCGTTACTGTGTATGTAATTTTTAAAATGGGAGGCCGTGATTTTTATTTCGAATTACCTAATTTTCTTAATTTATCAAAAAAATTATATCTTATGACTAAGAAAACTCGATTCAGTATTAAAACCATAAAATAGCTGGAAATATTTTATCAAAAAATCAGATTTATTGAATAATACGAACAAAGGAGAAATGGTGTTTCTATTATTTTATTTATTTTCTTGACTATTTATTTTGGTTTTAATTGAAGAAGAACATTCATTTCACTGGGATATTCAAGTAGCGAAGAATTTACACCAAGTTTTTCTTCTTCCTTTTCGATAGCAGATGCCGTTGAAATGATAAAATAAAGCCGTTTTTATTTTCGTAATAAGTTTATATTTTTGGCTCGTTTACTTAATTCAATTAATATCATCAAATGTAGTACAGAATAAAATTATTAAATTCTATATTAGCTAAATATTTCAAAGGTGGCTACTATCATTCAATAGAATCGAACTTTTATTGCCATATAATATCGACTTTTTAATTTAACTATTTTATCAGATAAAAAGATGAAAAAATAAATGTATTTAAAAAATTTAAATACTTTAATAATTGTTTGGGCGTTTAAACATCGAGAGGAATAGAAAAGGAAATTATTGTTCACAAATTTTCGATTATCGCTATAGTCCTTTTGAAGTGCTATGCAATAGTCCTTTCAAAGTGTCAAAACAAAACTCTTAAAAAGGACTATAGCGATAATCGAAAATTTGTGAACACTAATTTTCTTTTTCTATTCCTCTCGATGTTTAAACGCCGTGAACAATTAAATTAACATCGAACGTATCATTGGACTTTAAAAATTAAATAAATAATTACATTTAATCAAATATTAATTTATTCTTTAATTAAAGAATAATCCAATCATTAAAGGCAAAGCTGTAGATAATATATTTATATTAATTTAAATAAATTTGTATATCACATTTAAAATTAAAATATTTGAATTTAAAATTGAACAAAAGACCGTCTGAATGATTAAAAATTATTTTAACCCTCAAAACAACATGGCTTTGCTTGATATAATTTAATTCTTATCAATTTCTGTAAGCGAAATTTTGAAAATACATGCCACAAATATACGAAGACGTTTGGGAGACAGAAGACTAACTTAATTACAAATAATCATAGAGACAGCTCTCTAAGTCAATTTAAAGTTTTAAAATGCTACTAATATTAAATAATTATAACATCGGCATTATTATAAATATTTTTTGTCACAAATTGGATATACAAAACGAACAGAATGAGCTGGAATCTAACTGAACTGTTTGCCTATATTTGGTTTTCAATTTGAATAGCAATATACAAAAATTATATGATGATAAATTGTTAGAAAAATTTTCAATCATAAATTATAAAAAGAATTAAAAAATTATAAATTATACATAGGCAGAAAAAATCGAGAAGAGCCCAATATTTATTGTTTTCAATTTTTCAACCACTACTGCGCTTATCATCAGGAAAACATCATTGCACACGTTACAACAAGCATATAAAGCAACAACAGATCTGAAAGAAATTTTCTTCCAGATCTGTTTTCTTCAAGATTTCATCCAGAAATCCGGAAGAAATTTGATTCTTCTCGATTTTTTAATTTAAATAAAAAAATATTTTAATTTACACGAATCTGCTTAGACAATAATATTATAAATGTTATTAATATTATGTTACTACGGTCCTTAGAGTTTCGCTGCTTAGATCACATACAATTCTTATAATATATAGTAATAATAATTGACTTTAATAATCAATAATTTGATTAATTAATTACGAATTAATTATTAATTAATTATACAAATTAATTCCCATTAGTTCTTAATAATTTTGTCACTTAATCGATTCAAACCAAAATAAACTGCAACATCCCAAATTAGAACAAATATAATTGGAAATACAGTCAATTGATTTATAATTTACAAAAATTAGAAATATTCGAAGTGACTATTTTATGATGATTACACGGAAGAAGCAAAACGACATCCGTGGAACATATTTCAATTTAAAATGAGTATAAAGCCATTTATTAAAGATGTACATAGGGATGACTCCTCCATGTCAGACGCGTGAACGTTCAGTCTTTAAAAAAGACAGACTAGTGGACTAGACATGGAGAGTTATTTCTTTACAGTCTATTGCCGATGGTGTTGATACCTACGCAATAGCACTCCAAACTACACATGTTTTGTCGGCACTAGACGAAGCAAACGCATTATGTTGTGGATGCCATCTTGCGGTAACAGCTTTATCGAAATGCTTTGCCACGGTGAAACTGTCCTGCCAAGTGTAATCGACTGAGTAAGTATTCGAAGATAATTGGAAGTTGGTGAGTGCCAAAAAGTTATCGTATGAAGCAGAAAGTACTCCTAGCTTCTGTGAATCGATAGAATTAGGTTTAAATCGTACCGATCTGATTTCATTTGTATGTGTGTCAGCGCTACGAGCTATACACACCTTATTATCGTTAGTATTTGTCAACCGTCGCAAATCCCACAGCCGAACACTACCGTCACTATGACCGCTGGTAAGATATTGACGTACGCCAGCAATTCCGGCTGCATTCGCACTGTGTACCGAAGCAATTAACGTCGTATCGACTTCCACTGAATGTACAAGTTTATAGTTAAGTCTTATATCCCACAAACACCATTTACCATCCTGTCCTGAACTAATAAATTCAAAGGATGATAAAGACGTAAGTGAGAATACCGGCATTGAGTGGCCGCTCATTATTGCATATGATTTCTGCGCAGTAATATCAGAAGCCATAATGTGGCAGTCACCTGCTCCGGCACTTAATAACATTGAACATTCAACGGAATTTTGGTCGGTTAAGAAACAAACATCTCTGATGGTACCCTGATGATTATCGAGTTCTACTGTTGGTCCGAGTGGCGACATGTTGTTTGCAGCACAGTCTGGATCAAATCCGATTAGCTTTGTCTGTTTATCGTTCGATCCACTTGCAATTAAGTTACCTTTCGGATGCCATGCGACACAAAAAATAGAACCAATATGATGTTTTGGTGCTTGGCCGATTATTTTAAGCGGAACTGAATCGGTGTCGTGCAACGATTTTGATGTTATTTCTGGCCATTTACAAATTCTTAGCATTCTAGAGTTAGAGCCTATTGCCAGATAGTGTCCTGAAGGGTGTATGTCAATTGCTCGGATTGCTTGAACGTCCTCTAGATGAGCAATTTTTCTATATTGATAATGATGATTCGAAGAAACGAGCGGTGGTGATGCCGTAGACGATAGAACGGGACGATTATCATTGTAGGATTTCGTATAAGAGCTAGATGTTGATGTAAAGTGATTTTTATTGCGCTCATTATCAGTAGGCTTAGTAGTGGCATCGCCACTGCTACTACTTGACAACGTTATATTGTTAACAACACCGTTACTGAACGCATTTATATCGCTAGTCTGCACTGATTCTGCTAGCAGCACGGATGATTTCGGAGGCAGATGTTTAACATTGACGAAAAAACGCCGCTGCGGGAAGTTAACTACGAATGTATCCGGTGGAAGTGCATAAAGCCAAGATAACAATGATATGTCCAAATTGGAAAATGTTCTTCGGTCTAATAGGGGTGGTACCAGTTGATGATTAATGCTACTATGCGTAACAGGGGTAGTGGCTGCAGCCTGGCAATAATCTATACATGCTTCATATAGCAATCCCTTTACTATTAATTGCAATAGACGATCATTTTGACTACGCTGTATAGGAAAATCTATGGCATTGTTGCTAGAAGCAGTCAAGTCAGATTCGTTTATCGATTTATTCTCGATTAGAAAATATAGTTTATCGCCAAGCTGTTCAAAACAATTAATGCGGTTCCCATAGATATCGAAATCACTCAAATCTTCTATGCAAGTGTCGTCAATTGATAAATCCGCCATCTTCTGTTTCAAGAAGGCAAGTTCGTTTTTTATGCTCTCCATTAGTTGCTGATTCGTCGATTCGAATTCATACCTGTACATCAGTTCCATGTAATGGTGTTTAACAATGCAGCGCTTTATATCGATAAAGCCTGCTTTACTGTGATATTGCTTTAGATATGATAATACTTTTGTAAACTGCCCATTGATCAAAAGTAGACGGACACTCTTCAATTCGTGTGGAACGGAATTATTGATATTATCGATCGATGTTTCTTTCTCCAGACTAAGTGCACTGCTCGATAGACCACGTTTGTGAAGAAATTCCAAAATCAAGCAAATTAAATCTGACTCCTTTATAGCTATTTCGGTTTGATCGTTGTTAAGGGTCATTTGCAATAATCTAAAGTACGATGTGCATATTAATGTATACAAAAATTATTAAGGATTAATAATATTAATTTATTAAATATTTAAATCGATAACAGCTAGAAATACGATATTCTTTATTACTCTGATAGATTGCCAATATGCCTCAATCGAACATATTAGAGCTGAGATATGGGTCAGTCCAAATTTTACTGATCAGCTTGATAATACGGCAATCTAATTTAATCATTAGTTATACCAGGAAAATTAAAAGTCATCACAAAAACACAAATTTCTGGAAGTCAGCTTGATAATGGCTGAATTGACACATTTCACACAATTGAGATAATTTGTCTTTTGTAAAATAAAAGTTAAAAGGGTTACCACTGATTAAATATGACCAAGTTAGTATTCATGATTGAATTATAAAACGTAATCAAATCGATGTAATCAGTTAAACAAATCAATTTAATTAATTACTTAATTAATCAAAATAAATTAATTATAATTAACTTTAGATTATTTTAATTAGTATTTTAATCTAATTTAATTGAATCAATTTAATTGCAAATTGTATAATTAGCAGCGATCTATCGTTCTGAATGATATTTATTTTAAGACAAATTTTTAATCTTAAAAATAACCGGCTGATGTCAGAGACTACGTCTTTGCACCTGTGTCCAGAAAACAGGGATGTGGTGTCATCAGCATACACCACAAGACCTTGTTCGCGTTTAAATATTTTAAATAGGTAAATGGAGGAAGCAAGATACAAGATAGGAGAAAGTGGTGATCCTTGAGGCACACCCGTAATAGGGTAGAACTGACGCACATCAGGGTCGTCTTCATAGTAAAATCGCTTGGTGTACAGCAGAATCTCCACCTTGTCCACAATTCTCACAGGCAACCCGAGGGACCTGAGAGAAGAGATCACAAAAGGAATGGAGATGCGGTCAAATGCAGCAGAAAAGTCAAGGAAAACAGCCACAACTAAACGATGGCTATTCTCCCGACAAAACTGCTCCACTTCACCAACTGCTGAATAGACCGAGTGACCTTTGACGAACCCATGAAAACCTGGAG
Source organism: Pomphorhynchus laevis (assembly GCA_012934845.2). Classification (NCBI taxonomy): domain Eukaryota; kingdom Metazoa; phylum Acanthocephala; class Palaeacanthocephala; order Echinorhynchida; family Pomphorhynchidae; genus Pomphorhynchus; species Pomphorhynchus laevis. Next base: position 103,432 of record WNNJ02002659.1, read on the forward strand.
GGGTTAAATTACGCCTACTCTAATGATCGCGGATTTTACGCGCAAGCGCTTTTTCATAAATCGACACGAGGGCATTTTGAATCGAAATGGGTCGCAGATCTTAGGGGCATGAGCATGATTTTTTCTTAGGAATAAAAACTCCCTTACTAATATTGATGTCTGCTACATCGGATGGGGAGGCTAGAAGCATTGTGACGGACACCTCCCTTCTCTGATTCGCTGTCAATAGCTGACAGACCTGAGAAGAAAGTGGAGCGACGGATTTGAGGTGTCCGGAACTGGACCCCAAGAGTTGAGAACATCTGTAACAGATAGATCCCTACTCCTGAAGTTACCCCAAGGCGGAATTGGTTGAGGTGATTGCGTAGCTCCATAGTTGTGTAGGGCTAGCGACTCCTCTAAAACTTTTTCAAGGCCTATACTACCAATCCAACCCAATGCCCTATCCTTCCTGGTTGGATGTTCCGACCAGAGATTCGGTAGCCCAATAACTTGATATTTGAAGTATCGATTGTGATATTTGCCAATTAAGTGAACTGTTAAAATGTTACATGCGTTCGAGAAGATGCTGACCTTTTATCTGTTGTCCTGAAGATATTTATTTATTACAACGTTGCCCAGGTATATATGTCTTCCAGATTTTCGGTGTTAATTGTATGCATCATCATACGTTGAAAATTTTGCGACGGGGTTCGTTAGGATGAAGGGAAGACGTTCCCTTCATCGTTCCCTTCAATATTATTAAATTGGAATAATAGCCAATTCGCTTCAATACCTGTATATTTGAGTTCTTCAGGGTGAAGCTGTATTTGATAGTACATACTTTTTAGGTCGAATTGACTAAATACGATGACAATCGATTAATCAGATCGTCAATTCGAAGCAAGGGAACACATTCAGGAAATTAAATCGATTAATCGTAGAAGAGTGGTCTATTATATTTTTTAAGACGGATTGCTCAAGAAAACTACTTGGGTATGCTATGAAGATTTGCTTGGTTCAAGAGTATCATCTTAAAGTCGCTTGTTTACTTAACTTTTAATAAAATGGTTTTGTTTGTGGATTTCTGCGTCGTGAGTTTGTTGAAATTGGCTGTATTTTCTTGAACAAGTAGTTGAATACCGTTGGTGGTTCAACTTTCATGTTGAACCACCAACTGTGGTATCGTATTCAGTGGATGTTAATTTGCAAGATTGCCTGGGCTCATTAGTCGACATTGAGGAAGTCAAAAACACATTGGCGAGATAAATGTCACTTGTACATATACTACTTTCCCCGTCGCTTACAACAATACGCGTAGCTTAGTCTCTAAATTTGATGAAATACTATGTTGAGTAGTGATACACAAGCCGCATATATTATCCATCTATGAGACGTGGCTACATATAGAAAGTGACGATTGTTATTCCTGGTTACTACTGCCTTAAGATGTATCTAGATGATGGTCGCCGAGGTGGATGTATCTTTATGTATGTCCGTGACCACATTACTCATTGAAATGTTATCAAACTTGATGATGCTGGCAGATCATATGATTTGCCAGCTTGTTATAAGAACTGTGTGCTGGTGGTTGTCGCTTTGTTGAACGCTGTATCTTTCTCAGAAAGATAAACCGTTATTATAAACCGTTATTCGTAAGAAAAACCGTAATGTAGCTACTTGGTTTGATGCATAATTAAAATTCTCGCTAAAGTGTCCTCTTAGAAGTTTGTTCACTCGGTTACATAATCGATTTCATCAAGCTAAACTTTGCGAAGCGTAGATCATGTGATCTGTAAATAGATCGTTCTTTGAAGGTTACTCCGAAACAGTTCTGGTCTTAGATTCGAAAAAGCGAATTGGTATCATGCTAAATATTACGTATGTACTCTACTGAGGAACTTATATAGTCGCAAGTATTAGCATCCGTATATTGTTAAGTCAGTTGTAAAAACATGATTGTTTTCTTCTAATGGGTGATTTTAACTTACCAAAAGTGTAATTGGATGATGATAGTTATCTAGACAAGTGGACCTAGAACGCAGACAAAGGATTATATCCTTATCTTGTTGGTAAGTTACTACTCGTTCAGCATGTATCTTTACCAACAAGGTTCATGAACGATATAGCTTGTTTACTTGACTTTATATTTAGTAGGTCAATAACCGATGTTGTCAACTTTAAATATAAATCACCAATCGGTTTGAGCAATCACTGTGACTTAATTTTCGGTTTTGTCCTAATATTCGGTACATTATACATAAACACTAAGTCAATGCTTGTGGTATCGTGTAAAAGTGAGAATTTGTAAAGATACGCTGAAAATCTTAAATTTGGCTGTAATAGTTGTGATGTTGATGATTAAGCTGCACAACACGCTAATCTCAATCTCGGATATGTTTGCTCCAAAAACCGTTATTCGTAAGAAAAACCGTAATGTAGCTACTTGGTTTGATGCATAATTAAAATTCTCGCTAAAGTGTCCTCTTAGAAGTTTGTTCACCCGGTTACATAATCGATTTCATCAAGCTAAACTTTGCGAAGCGTAGATCATGTGATCTGTAAATAGCTCGTTCTTTGAAGGTTACTCCGAAACAGTTCTGGTCTTAGATCCGAAAAAGCGAATTGGTATCATGCTAAATATTACGTATGTACTCTACTGAGGAACTTATAGAGTCGCAAGCTCTTATAGCTGAAATTTTTGCGAATGAATTCGAGCTTGGCAGTGATTCTGAGTCAACCGGGTTATCTCTGGAGGATGTAAGAACACGTTTTATCAATACTAGCTTGATAATGATAACTAGCCACGATTTTGATAAGGGAATTGTCCGTATATGCTCGTCTTCCTCTGCAGGATCGTTCATTCATTTGTGCTAAAAGTTTTTTGTGCAAGCTTTTTAAGCCAACTACCCTATTGTCCGAGTTATTTCAGTAAACTTCAATGAACTGATGACGTTCATTCATTTGTGCTGAAATATCTCCGTCCTGGTATAACTACTTTATTGTCTGAGTTATTTAAGTTATCGATAAATAGTGGTCAGTTGTCAGATGATTGATTAACCTCTATCGTTGTTTCAATTTTAAAAAGGCGATAGAACCAGTGCTTCGAATTATCGTGGAATTAGTCTCACAAATGTAAGATACTTGAGCGCTTTACTCATGGCCACGTAACTAATCATCTTGATAGAAATGGCATAATTGACCCAGCACAACATGTTTTCCGAAATGATCGATCATGCTTAAGTAATCTTCTTTGTTCTTGAGAGTAATGGGTGGCATTAATTTCAGATGGTCTCGTCTCTAACGTCTTGTTTGCTTATTTTAGCCTTGCATTCAATCGAGTCCTCACTGTAGATTGATTCAATTACTGTTAAACTGTGGAGTCCACATTGATTTTGTAACATGGATTAAATGCCTTTTATTTTTTCGCTGATTCCAAGTACGTGTCGGCAATACCAAGTCAATCACTCGCTCACTCAAATGTGGAATTCCTCAAGTGACTGTTCGTGGACCATGTGTTTATTAACACTCTGTTGACCAAGTTGGTCTGTACGTTCTTGGCATTCGCTAATGATATTTATATATGGCGAGTTATCCGCAGTGATTTAGATTGGAATGATCTTCAGCGTGATCTGCGTACGATACACTCAAGGTGCGTCTTAACAGGATTAGTCGTAATAACTCTAAATGTGATCACCTTTGTATATAAAAGTCTGTCGTATCGTTTGATTATTTTATCTCAAAAATATATTAAAACGATCGTCAAAATAGTGAGTGGCGATGTCTGGTAAACCATACTTATCTTGTTTGCAATGCCTGTAATTGACTACTATTAGACTACTATTAACGAGGTTTTTCATAACCTCATAAACATGTGCCCGATGGTTTGAAAACGTGATGGCTACTCTATCGGTGAAATTAGGTTAATTTGATGTGTGACTGCAAATGTCATACGTTTGGTTTAGTAACTCAATATCATGCAGTCGTAATCATATACTTCAATTGTCAAATCTAGCAGGGAATGAACTCCCCCAATATGTTATCGAATTCTGGGATAAATCGTCGGTCAATCGTTTGGCCACTTCATGAATTGCATAATATGCTCAATTAAACCTACGCGATCAATATCCATTCACATGAGTTGTTTCCTTCTTTGATTTCAATCATTCTGTTGAATAATTTTATGACCAGACAAAACGGCTTTCGTGGCTATAGTTATGTACAACAATAACAATGATTAAATAAAACCCCTGTTTTCTCGGTACGATTTATTTAAACATTGAAATATTTTTTTAATTTTAAACCAATAGTAAGTAGTTGGGCTTGGAGCATCGGTCATCCACTCAATTTTCGAAATAACCGCCGTAAAACGTTAATACCAGCAACGCCAGATATTTTCGGAATTCAACTGGTAACGAATCGATAATGTTAAGTTTCAGCAACCGATCCATTCACATTGAACAACCTTTTAATTGTACCGAGAAAACAAGGGATTTATTAAACATTTAAGATAAATAATCTGTGCAAAATTATGCCGTAATTGTATAATTAAAACACCAGGATGTTCAATTCTACAGCCGCATAAACTACCGATGCGATTAAGAATTATTAAAATATGATAATTTACAGATGTTTGAATTGCCCATTTTCAAGCTGAATTCTTCCGGAATTCAATATGCTGTGGTATAAGAGTTTGTGTGCGCGATGACGAATTTTTCTTGAGTAAACTGAGCTTTTAGTTAATCGAAACTTTTCGAAAAAAGCTTATTGTTGCTTGTCTCCTCATACTATTATTTTAAAAACAAAAAACCAACTAATAACTCTGCCATGGCCGGTCCCAAGCCCGTGCTGAGAAAGGAGGAGGGTTATAATATAATACAAATTTATTTAACGTGGCAAATGCGTACAAGCTGTACGCTTACAAATCCACAAACAAAAATGAAAAAGTCAAGCAGATAAATTGTTTAAATGGAATCGGATTTGGCGTTTGAAGCACGGCATTGAGGTTGATTGGAGTATATGAATGGGCAGATGATTCCACGATAGAGGAGCAGCCACCAGTAAGGAGCGGAGTACAAAGGAGGTAGAGTAGTTTGGGACATGTAAAAGAAGGGAATTACAGGAACGCAAGGAACAGTAAACAGGACGAGAATTATCAAGAAAAGGACGGTTGATAAATGAAGGGGTATGAAAAGTTGCAAGGATGAAAGCAACAAGAAGAAGACGAATTTGAACACGACAATAAATTGTAGGCAAATCGAGAGAAGCAAGATGGTAGGATGTGTGATCAAAACGACGAAGACGGATGAGAATTCGGACAGCTGCGTTGATGGTGCGTTGTAGGGGAAGAAGAGTGAATTTAGGTGAGTTGGAAAATAGACTAAGACAATAATCGAGTGTAGAAAACAGGAGAGAAGATATGATATTCATACAAGAAGGGAAATCGATCAATCTACGAACTTGACGGAGGTTGCGGAGTATCAAGGTAAATGAGCGTACATTATTTCTAAGGAAAGGCTTAAGTTAAAGTCGGTTGTCGAAATGGAAGCCTAGGAAAACGAGATTATCAACGATAGGAAGAATTGTAGAATTTAATGATACGGAGGGAGGTTCTAAGCCGATGCATCGAGGCAAGATCTACATAATTTTGGATTTATCAGGATTCAAAGAAAGGCGAAGGGAAGAAATATGATTGGTTGGCGATAGACTTCGTGACAGGCCAGTCGCAAAAACAACCGTTGCATCAATGAACTTCGCGAATAGGCGACTACGATAGTACGGCCGCGTTCTTCGCGCAAACGAACATCAACCATCAATAAGGCCCATTGGCGTGACAGTGGAAAAAGCGGACTCCGTTACGATGCAAAACAAAGGCTGAAGAAAAAGAAGATAAAACCAACTAATATATATAAGAATTTGATTTGAATAATAATTTAGCAAGGCAATTCTAGCCTTGCTGAATCAGTTCACATATTTAAGGTGTATGGAGTTGAAAGTTATAAAGAATACTAGCTAGTTTCTGCTACGAAATCACATTGAGTGATCTAGCAAAATTAACAAATTAAATGAAAGAATCTATCAAAAGATCAGCACCTATTCAATTAATAAAGCTCCCGAATTCATTCTTAGGAATTCAGCCATATATTTTTAAAAATATTTCGAAGACGGGAAAAAGAACAGCAGATTTTTGTTAACGTTTCGAACCCTTTAGGCTTTTTCAAAATTGTAATCGGACTGAACAATTAACTTTTTTCGACAATAATAACAATAATAACTTTTTAAGAAAAAGTTAGTATTGTTCAGTCTGATTACAATTTTTAAAAGGGGCCTAGAGGGGCCAAAACGTTAAAATTTTTTGTTCTTTTCCCTGTATTCGATATATATAACGAACAGCAGACTTTGTTTACGTATTGGCCGATTTAGGCCTTTTCCAAAATTGTAATAAGACTGAACAATAATAACTTTTTCTTAGAAAAGTTATTGTTAGGTCTGATTACAATTTTATAATATATGAATAATATAATATATAATAATATAATATATATTTTACAATATATTTTATTTGTCGGTTTCATATACAATTTCATGTGAAATAATGTCATACTGATCGTTACGAAGATATTTTCTGTCACTTATTATGTTGTTCAACGTATCCTTAAGCAATTTCCTTACATATTGTACTTCGTATATCATACACGTAGCTGCATAAATAGCGTGTGGTGTATTGCAGTCAAATAATTTCCGAGGTTCAGATAAACTTCGGAAATAGGTCCAGATGATTAAGTCGGTCCAGATGATTAAGTCGCTGTGTATTCTAATCTTGTATATATATTAACGATATATGTATGTTGTATATTGTATCCGTAGTCTTCTTCACTATGTATCTGCCCTATTACCTTAGCTTCAAAACGTAGCCACCCCTATTCGCTATTTAATTTGTTAGCTGCAATTGCACCATCAGACTCATATTTGGCTCGGAAATGTGACCTGCGTATGTTTAACAGCCGAGCTAGCCCTAACTTGGTTTGACCAACGTATTGTTTTTTACATAGTTTGCATGTGCCTATATATATACAATGTTTGCTGTTTTGCAATTACAATGTCCTTTTATATGTATACAACCACCTGTCACTGAGCTCTTATATAGGTCGTGTATTTGATAAAACTGTTCACGTTTTGCATCGTTAATCATTGCACGGTTCACATCCTGATGCTTTCTTGTTTAGTTGATGCTTGTGCCAAACTGTTATCAATGTTTAGTGGTATTTTAAACCGTACAATGGCTTTTTTAAAGTCATTTTACACCGTCTACAATTAGATGGCAAGGGATATATGCGACTATGACATCTCATTTTATTTTTATATTATATTATTATTAGTAGCTGTGCTTACTTTTATCGCATCAATACGGGAAATTCGTTGAACAGCTATAAATTGTGTACTGAGCATTTCTCTGCTGTATCCAGGTCGTAAAAACAGCTGTCGTAGCAACTTTATTTGTCTATCGAATTCGATTTCCGTTGAGCATAAACACCGCATTCGTAATGCGGCCTCTATGCACTTTGTCTAACGAAATGTGAAATGGCAGGGAAAACCAGATGTGATATATTAGATCGCGAAGCCCGAAGACTTCAAGGTGCTGCAGATGCTATGGGGAAGTTTATTCTCTTCCTCATATCTTGTTTCAATATTTTTATTGTCAAGTAAAAATAATAAAAAATCAAATTTTATAAATATATTTTCTATATTTTATGTATAAAAAATAAAATTTTCTATATTAAAAAATACATTTAATATTTAATCATTTTCGTCAACTCTTTTTTAATTTCTTTATATTAACAAATGTTTTATTATTAAAATGCTTCGTTTTAGCGATTTCTCAAGTATTATCAAGATTTTTGGATTTTATTTTTCTGAATTAAAATTCATACTTTTATATATCGACTGTTTTATCAACTGATGCAAAAAAAGACTATATGAAGTATATTTTAAATTATATATAGTATTATATATTATTTATATAATATATATTATTATATTTAATTATATAGTATTTACTAAATGTTCAGTATCCAAAAATCAATAAAAATTGTTTCTAAAATAACTTATTACCATAGATTACATCGAAGCCTATTGAAACGATATCATTTTATCGAGAAATATAAAATTTTGAAGAAATGTATTTACAAACCTCAATTATAAACGTATTATATTTTTCAAACGAATAATAGTTGATATGAGAGAAACTATTCCTTTAATAATCGCGTTGTTAACACAAAAATGAAAGTGGGGCACGTTTCATTAAACGATGGTATTTACTAGCAGAAAACTAAAGACAAAAGAAATCAACGTCATGTTAGTAAATTATAATACATGAATCGAAACGCGTTGGCACATGTGTGCTTGTTTTAAATATACTCAAAAGTGGAAAAGTAGCTTAGAAAAGCTTTGAAATAAATAATTCATACTAAAATCGTAAAGAATTCTGCAGAAAATGCAATGTCACACCAAAACAGTACATAAACGAACCATACCAACATAGTTGTTAAACAAATAATATTCCTTATGAAAAATAATATATATATAATTATATTATTTATAATTAATAATTAATTATTATATAATAATTATAATATTATAATTATAAATA